>BQKN01064082.1:313603-333201 GCA_022839385.1 Asparagus kiusianus
AGAGAGTATACTTATACATTATACTTATATATACTTATATAAGAGAGAGTATACTTATACATATATATAATTATATAAGAGATATATACATAAATAAGAGAGGGTATACTGATATATACTTATATAAGAGAGTATACACTATATACTTATATATATACTTATACATATATTATACATATATAAGAGAGAATATACTTATATACTAAGAGAGAGTATATATATATATATATATATATATATAATTGCGTCGAAAATTGATGTATTCATTACAACTTCAGTCGTTACAATGAAAACAAAAAGATAGTCTTTTTATAAGACTTTTACACAATGAAAACGAAAAATACAATTCTCGTCAAATAAACGTAGAGATCATTTATCGGTCTTCCGCTTGCGTGGATGTCTTTGCCGGTACCGGGGTTTATCCGTGGACGACCGTCGATCAGATCCGATTGCTAAAAATTCGGCAAACTTCGCCTTCGCCGAGGAAGTATTTGATTTGAAGCGTTGAGATAGAGCAAGCGAAATCAGAACTCTTCTCGAGATCAAGACCAAGCCTGATCTTAAGGAACAGACGGGAACAAGCTTCAGATCCTTCGAATCGCTCCTTCTTTATGCCGGGATTCACCGGGATCTCGCTAACCCTTGCTCAAATTCGTGCTCCTTTGACTCCTCGATCCGGCAGCACCTCCTTGTCTTGATAATCAATCCCCCTTTTGAAATGAGCACCCGAGCTCCTATTTATAAGCTTCGGAAGCGGGTATTTAGATGAGAATGAATGATTTGGCCTTATCTTCAGTCAATAACGGCCTAACCACGTTTGTAGATGATATCTAGGCAGTTAAGAACCCCTGGAACAGATAAATCCCAAGAAAACAGCTCAAAACCGTTGAAAAACGCATCCGGGGGTCAAACCTGTGCGAAACAGTCTGCCGACCCGCAGGGGGCGCGAGTCGGCGCGGTCCGACCCGCGTGGCCACGGGTCTGACGTGGCCGGCCGCTCGGCCGTGGGTCGACTTCGGCCGACCCGCGGGTCAGCTGCGGCCGACCAGCGCAGGTGCGGGTCGGCTGCGGCCGACCCGCGCGACCGCGGGTCGGTGCGGTTCGACTCTACGGGTGCGGGTAGTTTGGCCTTTCTGCTGAACTGTTTGGTGTTTTCCGACTTTTCTGGGACTTATAGTTTCCCCCGTTTCACGTAATTGATCATCTTGTTGACTTGTACGCTTTGTTGCGGGACTGACCGTCGAACGCGCGTTGGTTGGCATGCGCATGTTGATCGATGCGCATGAACTGATTGACGCGCGCATGTTGACCGACGTGTGCAAACTGATTGACGCGCGCGTGTTGATTGATGCGCGCGTGTTGATTGACGCACGCGATCTGATTGACGCGCGCGTGTTGTCCTACGCGCGCTAGCTGATTGACCCATGAGCTGATTGACGTGCGCGTATTGATTGAGGCGCACGAGTTGATTGACGCACGCGAGCTACTTGACGCACGCGTGTTGATTGACGCACGCGAGCTGATTGACGCGTACATGTTGATTGACGCATACGTGTTGATTGACGCACACGGATCACTTGGTTCGTCGTTTCACTTCATGCGCTTATCGACGATAGATAATCCTCTTAGACTCGGATAACGATGTTCGTTGTCTTCTCTCCGTCTAGAGCTGTGTGCGGGCACCCATAGGCATTTTTAGATGCCTACAATATATATATACATATATTATACATATATAAGAGAGAGTATACTTATATAAGAGAGAGTATACACTGTATACTTATATATACTTATACATATATTAAGAGAGCATACTTATACATATATATACTTATATAAGAGAGAGTATATTTATATATAATTATATACTAAGAGAGAGTATATATATTATATATATACACACATATATATATTATACATATAAGAAAATAAAAAAAAAATAAAAAAAATACTATTCTGGGTCGGCCCCGGGCCGAGCCGGGCGTCGACGATCGGACCCGGACCTGGACCCCGGTCTGGCCCGGGTTTCCGAGCCAAGCCTGGGCCGAACCGGGTTTCGGTCCGGTCGGGCCCGGGCCGACGGGCTTTTTAGACAGCCCTAATTATGCTATTATCTAAGCTATATAGGTAAAATCATTTTGGTGTAATGTTTCTTCTATATATGTACTCATGCCCAAATCACCATCAACAAACAAACAAAAAAATTCATGCCCAAATCACATCAACCAAAAGGTATCAAGAAATCTCATCATCTTATGATCCCTCACCAAAACAACACCAATGAAAGGCAACTCAGGATCTCATTGGATACCGGTCATGACCAAGGCCTAACATCATGCCACGTGGACGATCCCTAAAAGGGTGGCTCTCCCACTATAAAAACATAAATGATGCTCTATCATCAACAAGCCAATCCACAATATAGTCCATACCTAATACAAGGGGAAGATTAATGAGTCAGTAACCAAACAAAGAAAAACATTATGAATCCTTTTTTGGATGAGAGGTCCAAAAAGCCAGCCATTAATCCACAATGCCCTCCAATCAAAGGGAAGGAAAACGGCGTTGCTGGTCGGCTTATTGCATTGTTTTTGAGAGCCCCTCCCCCTTTTTGAGTTGAGTGGGGATGATGGAAAAAATACTGCCTCTCTACGGAAAATATCGTATAAAGAAAGAGATCATAATATACTTCTCTGTGTGCATTTTGCAGATGGTGTTTATGTTGATACGATATTCTAGTTGTGCTGATATTTTACATGTTCGTACTAAAATTTAATATGGCATACTGATTGCGACAAAAAACATATATTTATCCTAAAATTTTGAGGATATTATTGTTGGGTATCAACTCAAACTCCAAGTTAGTATAGTGTTTTTAATTCTTTGTAGAACTTCATGAGAATTAGATAGGGTTAGAGATCTATCATGATTAGGAGCTTGGGTTCCATCATGATTAGGAGTTTGAATATTATTCTAATTAGGAAGTTAGGCTAGAGATAGAGTTTTGATTTCCCTATATATGTCCTTCTATTGTTAGAGGAAAAACTAATAAGAAGAAGAAGTGTAGAGAGAAAGAGAGAGAGAGGGTTTGGCAGTCTTTGTCCGTGCAAAAGATTATAATTTAGAAGTTGTAGGTTGTCTAAAAATCACTGCAGATAACTGGTCCCCATCAAACACCGATGATGAAAGTTATAATTTGACGGCTTCCAGAAGGCTACAACTTGAAGGCTTTCACGTAGATCGATGAAGGTTATAATTTAACGACATTCATAACAACTGATGAAAGCTCTAATCAACAATCTTCACAATCAACATCGGGAGTTACAATCTGACGACTCTCATATTTTTAAGAAGTCAAGACAAAGATTACAAGATGACAGTCTTTGTAACGCTCTAGCAAAATAGACTACAAATTGACGGTCTCTTCAAATCAAAACGCAGAGGTCATGCCCGCGTTTCAAGCTCAAAACGCAAGGTTCATCCTTAGCGTTCAAGCCCGGATGCAGAGCTCGTGACTGCGCTCTAGACTCAAAACGCAGAGTTCATCTCTATATCTCAGATTCCAATACATAGAGTTCATTTCCGTGTCTCAGATTCCAAAACACAGCACAAACACGGTTGGGGAATTTCAGTCTCCCCGCCTATCACAAAATGCGCAACTCGAAAACCAACTCACAATCAACAAGATAGAAAATAAATATAATCAAGAAGAAAAGGACACCGAGATTTACATGGTTCGATCGACCAACTTCGACCTACATCTACGGAAAATAATACGAGAAATCCACTATGTATCAGGAAAAACTACAAGAAGAACCACTCAACTCTCGTCTCTCAATTTCTCAACCTCACATACATAATCAACTCTCATATTCTCTCAAAAACTCACTTCTTATAATCTTTTGCACAGATAAAGATCATGAAACTCTTGCCTCTCGCACAATATTCTTGAATCATGCTACGCTCTCTGCTAACCTTATATTACAAGAATATTATTGTCTTTCTCTCTACTATATCTTTTCTCTACTCTCTTAGTTTTTTCTCCACAAATACAAGAATATATATAGGGAAACCAAACACTATCTCTAGCCTAACTTCCTAATTAGAATAGAATTAAAACTCCTAATCATGATAGAACCCAAGCTCCTAATCATGATAGATCTCTAATCTTATCTAATTCTCATGAAGTTATACAAAGAATCAAAGACAAAATTCTAATAATCTTCACCTTAGATTTGATTCCCAAACTCACTTGAAGATATATCATTGTCTTCAAGTCCAATGTCATTATCTTCATCTCCATGTGTGTCACTCGGTCGTGTCCGCTTGCAAGCTCCACCTAATTTGGCACTATTCTCCTTAAGTCTACACACCAACCAACTCATGCTTCTTATCTGCCATCAGATTTGTCTTACTATTAAATAGCAGAATATCGAGCTTCGGACCCGAAGAAGTCATCATTCTCTAATCAAAACTCAAATTCGTCTCTATAGAGTTTGAATTTGATGAAACTGATGCCAAAAACGAATTCAGCACGTCGAAAAACCTAGGAATGACTCCTAGATCACCAAAATCTGCCTCCAAATCATCGATCAAAAGACAAGTCAATCTCAACCGTCGGATCTGCATGAACAGTGACAGTCACGCCTCTGCTATAGTACCGCCACTATAGTAATTTTTTTCCTTTTTCTTTTCATCTTGATTCTTGTAATGCCGATCTTCAATCTTACACGACATTACCTTCTTTCTTGCGGACTCACTACCGGATCCATCAACATAGCTCTGATACCACTGTTGGGGAATTTTAGTCTCCCCGCCTACCACGATATGCGCAACTCGAAAACCAACTCATAATCAACAAGATAGAAAATAACTACAATCAAGAAGAAAAGAATACCGAGATTTACGTGGTTCGGTCGACCAACTTCGACCAACGTCCACGGGCAACAATACGAGAAATCTACTATGTATCAGAGAGAACTACAAGAGGAACCACTCAACTCTCGTCTCTCAATCTCTCAACCTCACATACATAATCAATTCTCATATTCTCTCCAAAACTCACTCCTTATAATCTTTTGCATGAATAAAGATCACGAAACCCTCGCCTCTTAAAAAATATTCTTGAATTAGGCTACGCCCTCTGCTAACCCTAGATTACAAGAATATTGGCTCTCTCAACTACATCTTTTATACTCTCTCTTAATTTTTCCTCCACCAATACAAGAATATATATAGGGAAACCAAATCATATCTCTAGCCTAACTTCCTAATTAGAATAGAATTAAAACTCCTAATCATGATGAAACCCAAACTGCTAATCATGATAGAACTCAAACTCCTAATCATGATAGATCTCTAATCCTATCTAATTCGCATGAAGTTATATAAAGAATTAAAGACAAAATCCCAACAAATACTGTGTTTTCAGCCTTAAGCACATGCCTAACTCTGTGTTTTAGCTCTAAAACGAAGAGTTCGAGCCCAGAACGCCAGTTTCGGCATTTGACTCGTTCAAGCACGGGATGGACGGTTTCAAAACCATTTCCCATGATTTGAGGGCAGTTACATCCCACTTATGAGTGATTTAAGGGGCAGTTATACCCCCTTAATCCCCTATAAATAAGAAGAAACTCAACCGAGTTTAAGGTTGGAATTTTTTGGATCAGAAACGGCCTGAAGGGATCGACATCATTCTTCAACGGAGATCATCTTCAACTTCAGCAACGAGGAGCTCGTTCTTAGTTATAACTGACTTTCGGTTAAAATTAACTCTTTTAAGAGTTTAAACTCGCTCTGAGTTCCTAAACACGATGTGTAGTGGGTACTGTTCATGCAGATCCGACGGTTGAGGTTGATTTATCTTTTGATCGAGAATTTGGAGGCGGATTTTGGTGATCCAGGAGTCTTTCCTAAGGTTTTTCGACGTGCTGAGTTCGTTTTTAATGTCAGTTTTATCAAATTCAATCTCTATAATGATTGATTTGAATTTTAATTGCGGTTAGAGGATGGTGACTTCTTCGGGTCTGAAGTTTGATATACCGCTATTCAATGACAAGACAAATTCTACAGTATGGTAGTGTACGGTTCAAGATATTCTTATGTAGTAGGATGTTGATCAAGTTTTGGAGGATAAGAAACCTAAAGGATTAAAGGATGCTGAATGGAGTTCTATGCAAAAGTGGGCGGTTAGCACAATTCGTTTGGCACTCGCTCCTAAGATCAAGTACAATATTATGCAAGAGAACACACCAAGAGAGATGTGGGAAAGGCTCGAGGGGATTTATGCATCAAAGTCGATGACCAACCAATTGTGTTTGAGGATGGAGCTTTATTCGTTAAAGATGGAAGAATGTCCTGCAATTCAACACCACATCAATGTCTTTAATCAGCTAGTTTGCCAACTTATGAATATTGATGAGAAGAGTAAAGAAGAAGAGCATATGCTACTCCTATTGTCTTCCTTGCCGAAGTCGTACAAGCCGTTAGTTCAGATGATAATTACAGGGAAGCAGACTTTTCGACGATGTGACAGCACTCCTACGTGAGAATGAAAGAATAATGAGAAAGGAGAGCACATCTAATGGTGGTGAGAGTGTACTAGCTTTTGAAGGTTCTAGTCTAGGGAGGAGTATGGGGAGATGTAACAGTTATCGAAGAAGGTCAAAATCTCGGGCCCGAGATGACAGCAAAAATGAGTGCTATTATTACGGAGAGAATGGTCACATTCAGTTCATATGTTCCCAGATGTGTGATGATTTGAAGAGTATTAGACAAATGAAGCTTCAAGAAAATGGGAAGAATGCGGACTCCTCAGTGGTTGTGTGTGATGAAGATGTGGTTTTATTGATGCAGAGTACAAGTACTGATGTAAGTAACACTTGGGTGTTAGATTCTGCAGCCTCTATGCATGTTTGTAATAACAAAAATTATTTTAACACATTGAAGACAGATGAAGAATTTGACGACGTGATTGTTAGAAACAACGAGAAGATGAAGGTTGAATGTGTTGGAAGTGTTCGCCTCTTGCTTCACACTGGGAAGGTCGGAATTCTTCATCATGTGAGATAGGTGCCGTCATGTGGTGCTAATTTAATTTCGTTGGGTGAGATGGCATCACGTTGGTACAAGTATGTGGGTGAAGGAGAGTGGTGTAATGTGTATAGAGATGGTGATTTGATTTTGCGAGGGAGGAAGAATAGCAACCATATTTGCTATTTAGATGGGCGATCTATTAATAGTGTAGATTACTCTTCCCAGACTCTGGTCTACAAGGGAGAGGTGAAGAACAAGATGAAGAGAGTGAGTTTTTCTGAAGCCGTTGAGACACTTGGAGATTTTTCGTCGAGAGAGGATATGTTAGATATCAACTCAAACTCCAAGTTAGTATAGTGTTTTTAATTCTTTGTAGAACTTCATGAGAATTAGATAGGGTTAGAGATTTATCATGATTAAGAGTTTGGGTTCCATCATGATTAGGAGTTTGAATCTTATTCTTAGGAAGTTAGGCTAGAGATAGGGTTTTTGTTTGCCTATATATGTCCTTCTATTGTTAGAGGAAAAACTAAGAAAAAGAAGAAGTGTAGAGAGAAAGAGAGAGAGGGTTTGGCAGTCTTTGTCCGTGCAAAAGATTGTAATTTGGAGGTGATAGTTGATTATTTTGTATGCCGTGGTTTTTCCCTGTTGAGGGTTTTCACGTTAAATTTTGTGTGCTTTTATTTGCTACGTTTGGTGATTGTTTTTTAGGGGGTTTTGCGAGATCTAAAAATCCCTACAATTATTTCTTATACAAAGAGGGGTACCCTACAGAAAATCATACGGGGAGAAAAATGAAATCATGAAATATATCTGTAATTGACAAATGTATATCGATTGCACTCTTTTAAAATTAACACCGAAACAATGGTCTCATATTTTCTTCTCTCTATGTGTTTGTCTATGAAAGAGCATCTATAGTGTTGTTCCGGGAATGATTGTACCTCTTGTAGACTTTCTAAGCTCAAAATGATACGTCGCCGCAAAAAAAAAATTTTGAACTCTAGGGATGACTTGGAAATATGAGAGTAATGATGATAGTTAGCACACAAAGCAAAGGAGAGTGGAAAAAGGAGAGCAAAGCCCCACCATGCATTTTGTGGTTTTTATATCCTATCCTCTCATAAGCAAATCATACTTGAGCCTAACACGCTATAAAACAAGTTATTAGTGGGACAAAAGTTATTAGAGGACTCACTGAATGATATCTCTTTTTGGCTTAGTGCAATTATAGGACTATTATCTGTACTCAATTTTGTAAAAATAATAATTTTGTTAGGTAAACGTGGTCAGAAGAAAATACAAGGCAAAGCCCAAAACAAGGGTAACATGACATCACAAGTGGTATTGAAAATAGTTCAATGGTTCAAAAATCTAGTTACTAATAGACTTCTTTTGGACTGCTCTACACTGTTTTATACGGAATCAATATCTTGGCAAAATGTAATGATACAAAGATAAGTTGTCATTAAATATGTAAAAGGGGTTCCTTTAGGTAGAAGTGGGCCAGCAGAAAATACGAAGAATTCCCTAAAAAAAGGATGAATGACATCAGTTGCACTAAATAAGTTAGTTAAATGAATTAACTGTACTTCATTATCGTTCATAGGCTGGTTGTAGAAATGGATATTGTGCTTATCCCTTGGCCAGAATGAACAAATTCTCGTACCAATAGTAAGCTAAAAAGTCTATACTAATATATTATGCAAGTGTGTGTACATAATAAACATGGGTATGTTTGGTACCAATTAAGTACAAACTTGATACTTACAAGTGAGGGGACTCATTCACATTCACTTATTAAAAAAATATGGATATGCTTGATACCAATTAAGTACAAACTTGATCCTTATAAATGATGTGACTCATTCATGCTATGGTGTTTTCAGCCGCCAAAGTACGGCCATTTGCCAGCTACAGACAAGTGTCCCCCTTCATGCACAACTCAATTCAAATTGATGATCAAAGCAGCGAAGAATCCCGACGTAGTCGACCCGTCGAGTCGACATCTCCTTATGTCGACACGAACGGCGGTACTTGTCAATCCTCTTATCGAAGACGACTCGCAAAGAGCCCACTCGACCAGTTATCCGACGCCTCACAAAGTCAACTTGAAAGGTGTTACTTCTCGGTGAAGCTATAGGACGACTTCAGGCTCGAGCCTCTCCCATTGACAACACGTCAGTGTTACACTTAATGCTTGGCAGACACATCATGTCTCTAGCCTTGATAGTCTTCATGACTCATCGGACCACGTCAGCATAGTCATGCCTCCGATCACGTCTCATTTACTGCTGAGGTGATCGATCTCTCTTTCACTCGTCGATTGGCACGTGTAAAGTAGGTGCTGACGTAGCCGTCAACCCATACTTCTTCACCGTCATTTGTGCTCGACCGAAGTGTCCATTCTATCCTTCCATCACCATTATAAATAGAGGTACAATTCTCAACAGGAAAGGACTTTTGAACTTTGGAAACTTTTGACCTTCTTATCTTTTACTGGCTTTTTGGAATATCTGCTAATAATATTGCACTACACATAATCACTCTCATAGTTATTTATTTCCCCACTCAAGTTCACCAGCTGACTTGATCGTCGGAGGTACAACAGGGGAACCAAGCCCCGTCCTCTCATAAGTTTCTACTTTGTGCATGCTGAAAACTACTTTACTCAAAACCAGATATTCGGAGAAGTGAGCAGCACATCATCAATCTCATCATCGATATATTGACTGTTTGGTTAACCATCATCAACAATTCACATCTGCTTACTTAAAGGGATGGGACCACATTCACATGTGTGGACATAATGTTGAATAATTAATGGTTGGTTAGTTTCAAGTGAGAACCATTTGCATAGGTGGATGAGAATGAGCCACCTGATTACTACCAAGTACCAAATTTATATTTGGTATCAAGCATATTTATTTTTATCATATATATGTATATACAAAATAAGTGAATTATCTCAATCCTCCAATATGACGAGTGTTATGACAATAAATCACCAAATGTTAAAACCACCTTCTTAGGCAAGCACGTGTATCGTTCCTCATCTAATTAAATATGACCAGAGTTCAGATAACCCGAGCCGTCTCTATAGTCGACTAGGCTGACTAGAAAGGTGGTATTTGTTGGCCTACCTGCCAGATCGACCTTATAAGCACTCGCACTCCTGTAGCCGACCCGTTAGGCCGACAACTTGCGTGGCCGACTAAAAAGGCGATACTTATCTGTTTACCCGCTAGATCGACCCTATAAGTACTCGTACTGGGCCTACCACTTCGAGCCGACAACTTGTGTGACCGACTAAAAATGTGGTGTTTGTAAACCCTCAACCAGACAACTAAAGAGGCGGTAGTTTCTTTGAACCTCTTGCTAACAACTGACTACCCTCACATTAACTGCTCTGATAAAGTCATCGTTGCTCTAGCCCTCATAGTATTTATGACTCATTAGACCTAGTCAGCTCCAAGTATCTACTGTCATCCCCACATTAAATAGCTGAATGACTCACCCTTTGTAGCCATCGACACCTGTAAGGTATCCGCTGACTCAGCTGCCTATTTGAACTCGGCCAGAGTTACCTTTTTTCCTTCCAAGCTGCTATAAAAGGAAGTTACGCTGCATGGGTAACCTCTGTGGTTTCTTCCAGGCAGCTCTGAACCCCTTTTCACTTTATGTTTCTCCGCTCAACATTAATTATTGACTTGATCGTCAGAGGGACAATCAGAGAACCTAACTTCGCCTTCCCATGAGCTTTTCATTGTGCAGAACACGATATCTGGCTATAGAACCAGTCAATCAAAGAAGTTTGAGACCCCGATATAACTTTAATCCATACATAAACCCCATATTTTGTAATTGACATCAACAAAGAGTTTTCTTGATCCTGACATATTTAGAAGATTACATAGGATTCGTGCTAATGGTTCAAAAGATAACAATAAAAAGTTGACAAATAGTGTATAACTAGTTAGAAATCATGCAAGAACTTTCAATAAAGAATGAAAGTTAGCTATAACACTCACAAACTTATAAATATTAATTGGTAGACTAGTTATTTTTCTCTTGCATACAACTCAAAGATACGTTCTATCGCAAGATAAATTACTTAGAATATCGCAAGGGGGTATTATATTGTTTATCATGTAACGTTTCTAGCCACCTTCCATGAAAGAGCTTGTAAATTTGCGATGTCCCGATTCAAACTGGTGTGTATTATTACAGTTTCATTAAAAGCTTAGAACAACCACAAAATCCTAAAGGCCATTGGCCGTCTCTCTTGGTTCTAGCCAAGACATGACAATAAGCTCACTTAGTAAGTTGTTGCAAATTTCTCAAAAACAAGAATGGAAAAGGCCTAGACAAGCTTTCGTCTTCATTTCGTTCTCCCCCTTCATGCTTGCCAACTCAATTATTTATTCATCTAATGGATTTTGAGTGACGGTAAGCTATAAACTAAAAACTTGATGAGGTAATAGAGGTACACTTGTAAGAGTGCAACAAAGAAAGGAGCGAGAATGGGGGAAAAAATCATCTAGATGTATAGTAAGCTGAATGCAACACGTGTCCCATGATCAATTATCGATTATTGATTTCCAAATAATTAAAATATAAGTACAACGGAATATAAACAATACAAGATCAGTACAACCACCAACTTTAAAATTTGTTATTATATCTTAAAGCAAAACCCTCCTCCTCAAACCCTTCTAAAGATTGACAAGTCAGCATTCCTCTTCTCTAATTTAATTGCCACCTGTCATTAATCTCATCCCTCCATCTCCTTAATAATTTTTAAATCATGCAAAACCGTCAACTATAAATACTAACAATAATAATAAGGAAAATGATAGGGGCACATCACAAACCATAACCTCAACCACACTCCCTCTCTCATTTGTCACAGTGTATCGGGCCCCACATGAGATTTTAAAATTTATGGAATATATGAAAAATCATATTCCATATTAATCTCCACAAATCACGTTACTTAACAATTTTTTTTAAATCTCTCTTAATTTTCTTCCTATTATTTGACTTTTTTCCGATTTCCTTATATATTTGATAATATACCTGCGAAAATATTTCTTCACCAGATTTTTTATCCCGATTTCCTTCCATAATTATATAAAAAATAAATAATACTAATATTAGTAATAATAGTATGAGATGATAATGGATATAATAGATAGGCTATTCAGTTTTCCAAAATATGATAAATTTGAATTCTAACTAAACGAGGGAAAGAGAAATGTTTGGTAATATAATATATTTTGGTAAGATTTTTTCTACTATAGACAAATCTTATCTAATCTGTTATTAATCTTTTGGTGCAGGAAATTGTAATACATAAAAGTTGGATTCGGCGATAGTTTGATTGAAATTGGTCAGGTTTGGTCAAATGTATACCTTAAGGCAAAGTTCTCCTCTTCAAACCCTCCTAGAAATTGACAAGTCAGCATTCCTCTTCTCTAATTCAATTGTCACATGTCCATAATCTCATCCGTTAATAATTTTTAAATCACACAAAATTACCGATTGTAAATATTAACAGTAATTATACTCCCTTTAAAAGCACGAGTTCGGAAAAATCTTTCTACGGTCAGTATATTACCCTTAACTTTTTTTAATATTACATCGTTATCCTAATTGTTGATGCTCGTAAACAAACAGTCGATGTGGGTGCGGTAGGCTGTCGCAATAGGATAATGAAGGATAAAGGGGCCGACTTCCCCTCCGACTTTATGCCTAGCTCTGAGCGTATGGGGTGGACTGATGGCCTGCACGCACAAGCAACACCGGGGTACAGGGCGTGTTTCCCCCGTGGTACCTCCGACGGTCAAGTTAGAGGATGAATTTGAGGGAGTTTTTAGGGAGAGTCCCTGGGCCATTAAGGTCCATGCAGGGTGCATTCTCCTTTAGAATTTATTAAGGAAAAACTTGAAGAAAAGAATGACTTCTTGGTTATAGTTTTTTCGAACCTCCTCCTCCAACCGGCCTCCTTCTTTTTTTCCTCTCCTCCTTCTTTATAGGTTGTTGAAGATAGACACGTGGCTTCATCAGCGGTTTAAGGATGATGGTGGACGATGAGCTGGAGGCTGAGTCAGCAGTAGTCCCTTCACGTGTCGGCTGGCGACTGGAGGAGAATTATTTCGAGAAGATCTCGATAAGACCCCTAGGGTTGATTAGATGGCGCATGACAGAGAATACGACGGGGCGATGAGTCGCCCTTATCTTTATAGATGGCGGCTAGCGATTGGAGGGCGAGGCACTCAAGTACAGAGGGTGCCTCGATAACGTCCCGGGTTTGACAGATAAGGATTAAGAGTGTTAGATCCTAGAGGGGGGTGATTAAGGTCTTATGCTAATCTAATCCTGATTAACTGCCAATTAAAATTATGTTGATTAATTTGTTCTTGCAAGAAAGATACAAGATATATGAGCAAGAGAGATATGAATTAGCACAAATAAAAAGTACGCTAAGCAAAACACAAACAAACGATATGTTTACGAGGTTCAGTCACCACGACCTACGTCTCCGCTCCTCACCTCGAGGAGATCTCCACTATCACAATCCGGTTTGGAAGCCAGAACTTCTACACACTCGGTTTATAAGCTTACCAAAAACTCTCACACAACAAACACTATGCAATCACACTTAACACACTAAGTGTATGAACCTAGCCCGTGTCCTTCTCCTCAAGTGCTCGGATGCAACCTCTCCTTAGGTTCATCAACTGACGCCACTCCTATTGGATTCGACCACGTCTCTCGCTTCACACTTCTCTCGGTGTATAAGTGATACTCATAAATAAAGATAAAATACAATAGTTTGTTCTCAACAATAAATGAGAACGCAAATGAAGCTCACACTCACTAAATCACACCCCATAACCCACACTATATAGTATGAAGATATTAAGCTCAATATGTGTGTGTGATAACAGTGAATAAAAATAATACAACTCAATAAATATAGCTAAATAAATGAAAGTGAAATAGTAAGCTATATAAGGAAGAGTTTAGAAAACTTCTCAATAAACAAGAAGAGTAGTGGATGATGATCCCAATAGGAATTGAAAGCCATTTCTTGTTGTAGAAAACTTTTCTAGAAGTAGATTAACGAGAATTATCTTAACAGCTCTTTAAACGCCTCTTAAACATTTGTTAAAACTTCTTGTAAAAACAAAACTCTTGGTTTTTCTTAGTTGCTAAAATAGAAGAGCAATGGGGTATTTATACCCACTCAAGAACTCAGCAAAACCAACTTGAAATGACCAAAAAGCCCCCAGAGAATCAAATCAGAAACTAGCCGTTGGAATCAAATCATGAGTTCGGCGATCGACCGTGGCGGTCGACCGCGAAGCACAAAAAAACTGAGATTAGAAAATAAAAGCTGGCGGTCGACCGCGACGGTCGACCGCGAAAGTCTTTGGATGGTTTCACGGTCGACCGTCACGGTCGACCGCGAGCACATAAAAGCCAGACTTTGAAAATTTGTTCATGGTAGTCGACTGTGGCAGTCGATCGCAAACTGACACAGTCTGAAAACCTGTTTTTGGTCGATTTTGAAAATACTTTAAAACTAGCAAATCAATTCCAAAAATAATAAAACTTTGGGAAAAGTTTCTAAATGATAAAATGAACATGTTAGAAAAGGATTTTTTGGAAAAATAATTTTTGTTTGCAAAAACACACTGTTTTTTAAAAGTGTTCGTAAAACCTGTTTTTTACGAATATGAAAATTTTGATATGACGTATAAACATGTATATATATATCATGCACATATTATATGTACTAGTTAGATTGCACGTGCAATGCACGTGGTAAATTTTTTAATATTATTTTAAATTATAATTTTATTTAGGGAAAGATTTCGTATAAATTTATTACATGTAAACAAAATAGCCAACATATGAACAACCCAATGAACTTTTTTGAAGTTAATTTGTATGTTAAAAATATAATATTAGAACCTTACCATTACTCCTATCATTAAATAAACCTATTTATGATTATTATATTGAAATTTGATAATTATATCAAAGACAATGTAAATTATTTGACTTAAAACAAACACAAATAAATTTTCTATTATTCATCTAAAAGTAAAATGATAGTAAAGAAACAACCTTGAAAAATTGTGGCCTTTTAGTTAAAAGATCCAAAGTTAAATATATTAAAAAATTGTGGCCTTTCAATATATTAAAATTTGTAATTTTCCTAGCCCTTCAGTATTCTATGGCTTATGACATCGAAGTTTAATATATGTTGACAATATCTATTGAATATTTATTTGAACATGGAGTTTTAAGCTTATTAACCCAAACTGTTGTGTTATTGAACATCCGAATTGAATTGCTCTATTGGTTGCAATCAACATAATTCATGAATGTTTTGATTGATTATCCTATGTATTTATAGCGACTGACATCAAATTCTATAGTGTGTGATCTCAAGTCTATTAAAATTTAAAATCCAAACTGTTCATCATGATGTGCAGGTCCAAAAAATATGTTTTATGAAATCTGTAGACTTGGACATTACGATTTTAGGATTTAAACATTACATAGTACAATTATTATTTTATTTTTAAGGTTTGTTAGCTCTATCCTTAAAAAATATGTCAGAGAATAGACAGACTATCATTTTTGTTAACACTAAAAAACATTTAATTTTTCAATTAGATAAATATTTATGAATTAATGGATCATTTTGTGTTCAATCTTTTGGAAAAGGTTATGCTTGATCAAATGACACCACTGTTTAATGAAAGCTGGCGGGCAAAGTTCGAGAGAGTTAAGTAAAATGGCTTCTCGGATCTAAGGGGTCTTTGGGTCCTCCATGAGATTGTAATCCCTATCATCTCGAAGCTTCTGACTACATTTTTTGTTCCCTATGTATTTTCCAGAGTTTCATTCCTGTGTTTGGCTATCCATTGATCATTAACTCTGCGGTCTATCGATTTGCTTAGCTCGGTTGCCTTCTCTTCAGCGTGATGTTCTTCTGTGCCAAGAGGTTCCGTGTTTGGTTCATTAATCTCCACAACTCCATTAGAGACAACCGATATCTTATTGGTAGGAGATTGCATAATTTCGTCAAAGACTCGGTCGATAAGCGTAATTGACAACCTGCAATTATTCCTAAATACAAGGTGACTTTAACCCTCCACCTAGATTTATGCATCTTGAGCAAGAAGCAAATGCTGGGTTGAGGCTCAGGCAGAGAAATAACCCATATCTTCAGCATTTGTTCTAGCTGCAGGGACTGAAAAGGCTAAAACATTTTTCCACAATGTATGTATAGTAATGGTCATCTATTTGAAAATTGATTCGCTGAATTTGTGAATACACCATGGTTCAAGTTTGTAGCCAATATGGGCTAACTTCTGTTGTGTCAACGAGCAGTGCTAAATGGAAATATAGCCAAGAAATTGATTCTATTCAATGTGTACAGGAAAACATTGTTTGATGACATACAATGTTAAAGTGTACAAATGCTAATGAAGTGCATTTTTGTTGGCATGCTTTATTTTAACTGAAATGTGCGTAGCTGTTGAATTGCGTTTGCTCTGCAAGCTATTTTCTTGTCTGAGACAATTTGCAAGGTTACCGGGTAAAAGATATCTAATTTTATCGTGTGAAGAGATAATTAGCAATGTTAGCATGAAAGTAAGGATGCCTTTTGTTAATAGTTTTTTATTTTTTTCGTCTAGAGAATTGATTGTTTTATTATATCCTCTTCTTAAATACACATGCATAGGCATTGAATATCTTCTAATACAATAGATGAATTTACATCTTTGTTTGCGGCTGTGAGCCTTAGCATGCAAAGAATGAATATTTTTAAAGGCATGTTTGATACCATGGCTTGGAGTCTGTAAACAACAAATACACATTGATTTTGCTATGAGTTGTGGTGCCTACCGCTATACAGTATTTGCATGACGTTCATACCCAAAACGCAAGCCCAATAAAGAGTTAGTTGACAGGCATCATTCATGATTCAAGCTCTGCCGACTTATTATGTCGCCTAATATCTCGTTAGATCATCACTATCATGTACCTATAGAGAAAAACCCAAGATTGTAAGCAAGAAGAAAAGCAAGCACACAACTTTGAGGGTTAATCACAAATACATTTTCTTACTGTGGAGGTTTAGCCACTTATCGTCTCTAAACTGTTATATTGGCATATAAACACCCCATTCCTAGATGGAATAATCTCTCTATCATATGTGCAATTAGGTGAAAACATAATGGGTACATTTGCAATTAACTCTCCATATTTGTGCTCAGTAAACATATGATTAACCATATTCATGTGAACCCAACTATAAGAGACTATAAAGATCATAGAACCCAACTATAAGAGACTCATCCTTTCTTTATTTCTTTCTCATCCTTTCTTTCTTTTTTCTCCTTTTTGTAACAGTAAATTTATTCTAGCAATCAAGAAACTACAAAATTTCATAAGATCAAGCTAATATTAGACAACAAACAAAGAGCACCCTAATAAAACTTTTATTAATTGTAAAGCCACAGATTACATATTTAAAATATTATGCATTATCCTAAGAGATCCTTGACTGAATATGGATGTGTTTTAGTCTAGATAAAAACAGAAACTAATTAAAAGCATGCATAAGGAAAAAAATAAAGAAAGGTATCTGTTTTCTATTTCGGTTCAATCAAATAAAATATATAATCAAATAAACCCAACTAAAAATAATATCAAATATGAAGATTTACCTTGATGGATGGGAGAACCTGCAACATCCAAATCATTAATCCTCTAAATACTTTATGAAAATGTTAATTGCCATAAAAAATAATTACAGTGCAAGAAAAGAAACTAAATTCTAATGCATAGAACATAAATTGCTTTAGAGAGAATAATTAGGTTGGTGTTAGGCTTACTTCCAAAATGCAATGAGTCCATCAGTAGCTTCCCAAAATAATATGATGGGAAATGCTTCTTCTTGATGCTTTAGTATCTCTCCCCTTTGTGATTCTACATTAAATCTTAGGTTAGGGCAGTCACAAGGTGTTGCATGATCATTCTAGTTCCCAGTTTTTACATTAGGGTTGCAGGGGAAAGAAAGGGAGTTGATCAGAAACTAATAAGATAAAATAATATATAATCAAATAAAATATATATAATCAAATAAATCAAAGTTGGTTAATTGCAGCAAACACATTTGAAGATTCATAACAATTGGCATTATCTTCTTAGTGTCAGCCGAAAAATAATAGCTGAACCTGAAAAGGGTTGAGAGTTCGTTCGTGCATACACATCAATTTTCTCCCAAGAGCACAAGCTTGTAAAAGATCTTCAGGTGAAATCAATTCTGTAATAGTAGGAAGAAGGATTAAGCAAACTAAAAGAATAAAAAATAGATTGACAAATTTAAAGCATACATACACGTCCCTCTGGCACGATTAAAATGACAGTAAATATCTCTCACTGCCATCATTCCTCCAGCTCTCTCAAGTGGATTGGGGGGGGGGGTTGATCAGAAACTAATTAAGGGATTAGGGGGAGGCCGATAGTGTACCCGACGTAGAGAAAGGCTATAATCGAGGGGGAGCGGAGGAATTCTTCAGGTAACTTGCGACTTCTGAGATTTCTTAATTTCTCCTGATCCTTCCTGATGCCTAAAATCTGATAGTTGAGGAGAAGATCGAAGAGAAGGTTTGTGGACGATGAGGCTAATACTGCGTTGTCGGAGGAAATTCCTAACGGATGAAACAGAGAAGGGAAGAACGAAGATTTAGGGCTTTACATCTTCTGATTTCTGAGTAATTAAAAAAATACGTTTGTTAAGTTCATGAAATAAAAGAGTATGATAACTTTGTTATATTTACAATAGGTGAAGGGTAATTTGGGGTAGAGAAAGTTTTTCTAGAACTCCCTCTTTTAAAGGGTAGATAGATATAATAAAGTATGAATGAGCTGTAAACATGAAATAAAAGATATTGTAACAATGTTTGATGAAAAATCATTTATATGATAGAAAACGTTAAAAATCGTGTTAAGTGTACATATATTGAGCTTAAATATAAATATACAATATATGTAAGTAAACTACTCTTATATCTAGGTAACTCCACACATATAAACTTGAATCTTTAACGCTTGATTGTCGTGTGTTGAAATACCTGTAAAGAGAAACATAAAAACAAAACTAGAGAATATATTAGCGATAAATTGTTTGACAAATCATCATCAAAACTATAGGGTCAACAAAGAGAAGATAGGTTGACCTGTAAGACCCCGTTGATTTTGACAACTTACAAGTGTGAATATGAGTGAATAAAGATATTTAATATATATTATAAATATCTTTGTTGCATGGTCATGCATGGAAAATGATATTTGAGCTTATGAGGATGTGTATATGCCTCAGGTATGAGGATGAGTTGCAAGTTTGCAAATCGTGTGCAAAAGAAATCGAAGTATGCAGATTTTTGTTCATGAGTCGACCCATAACATATCGTGAGTCGACTAATCAGGTTGAGTCGACTCACGCCTGTCATAAGTCGACTCATGATATC
>BQKN01064082.1:333211-348769 GCA_022839385.1 Asparagus kiusianus
TCACTTTTTACTTGCTTTGTACTTACACCTGTTGTTGATTCCACTAGGGAGATAGTGATTGTGATGGTGAAACGTGTTATCGTACGGTGTGGTGCATGGCAGGTTTGACATCCATGGTTTCACCTCGGACTGCAGCCGTGTGTGAACCCAGGGGCGTCACATGACCGATCTAGCCACTCATTGCTTTACAGATGGCAGCTGGCGACTGGAGAAAGGTCTTCCAAGCTCAGAGGGTGTCTTGATTATGCTCCCGAAGTGACTTGGGAATAGAATGAGCTGCCCGTGTATTTAAAACTTCGTCAGAGTTTGAGACGTTTGACATGACTGATCAATACTGTGGTTGATCGATGTATGTCTTGGAAATAGCTCAGTTGGATGACTTGGATCCTTATCTTCCCCAGCAAAAATGAATTAGAAGGCGGGTCATTCTCGTAACTTGCTGACTAGATAAGTGAGTCGTCGGTCTAGTCAGACGGCTCGGTAGACAGCCGAGTCGCCCGTGGGGGGGTCGTCTCAAAGACGAAAAAGGTCGACTGCCTTCGCGCTTCGTGTCGGCTAAAGCCTCTGGCTTCTGGCTAGGCTTTTTTGGCTGGATCGATTTGAATTGCGACTCCATTAGGCCTGCGGAGACAATCTTCTGATATCTTTGTTGATAAATAGTAGATTACCATAACACTAATCTATTCTAATTTTAATCATATCTTATCTAATTCCACGTGAACTATCTATAGGTCAACAATTTAAAAAAGTTATTTTGAATATTTTACTTAAATCTTAATCTATCCAAATACTAATTATATCTTATATTAACTCCATATAAACTACCAGCTCAAAAATATAGAAAAAATAAGATTAAGAAATTATACGTAGATAACATATTATAATATATGAAGCATTATAAAAAACCTAAAAATTTCAAAAATTGCATATAATAGCCTTAAAAGTTTAAATTACACAAAAACCTTGACTTTTTAAAACTTAAAAACAAACATGATATCTAAAAAATTTTAAAACTTTTAATTAACACCCTCAATATTTTAAAAATTATAGAAACAACCTTAAAAGATTAAAGGCTAAATTACATTTATATACCCTATGTGTTTCGCTCTTAAAGTAGTTATATACCCTAAGTTATAAAATATAGCAAAAAAATACCCTAAGTTGGCAAATATTTGTAAGTTGGTACCTTCTACTAACTACCTGTGAGAATATTCTTTAGAATATTCTCACGTGTTGGACCTATGACCAACTTGAATACTTCTTACTCTTATTTATTGTAATATTTACTGTATTACATACCTCTCTACCCCCGCGAATTAGATTATTTTCATCATCATCTTCTTCTTTTTGTGGCCTCCAACTTCTTCTTCCTCTTTAATATGGGTAACAGTAGAAAATAAGAGTTTTCACTATGTTTGGGGGGGTTAATTCCTTAGGAGGGGCATTATTGTCCTTTCATGTATTTTTTAACATCGTTAGCTAAATTTAAATAGTTACCAACTCAATATATCTTTTGCTATGTTTTATAACTTAGGGTATATGACTACTACAAGAGCAAAAAACAATAGGGTATATAAGTGTCATTTAGCCATGTTTAAATTATAAAAAAACATTCTAAAATTCAGAGATTTTAAAACTTAGAAACAACATAGATGGATTCCAGGGATTACCATTAGGCACATATAAATTTAAAAGTAGTAAAAAAATAACCTCAAAGTTACAAAAATTATAAACTCTCAAAAGTAAAAAATTATTAAAAATTCTAAAATTTTAAAACTTATAACTGGTACACATCAAATTTAGAAATTATCATAGATTGCTAAAAATTTAAAATTTTTAAAAAACAACCCAAAATTTTAGTAATTATAAAAATACCTTCAAATTTTTAGAGTTACGAGAAATATTCTAACATTTAAAAACTTATCACCAATACATGAATCATAAAAATTATAAGTGTCCAACTTAAAATTTAAAATTTTATCAAATACTATCAAAGTTTAAAAATTACAAAACACACCCTCAAAAGTTCAAATCAAAAAAGGCTAAAATTTGGCAAAGAAAAGAGAAAATATTTGATATTATTATATTAATATATAATAGGTTAGCATTAATTGATTATAATGTATAAACATTTATCTCTAATGTTGATAATATTTATTTATAAAGTAAAAAATATATAAGGAGTTATGAATGGAGAAACTATCAGAAATTTCAGAGATATCCTTTAAAAGAACTAAGTTGTTTTCATTTCAAATGGAGAAGTAAAGGAAATAAACTCAAAATTCAGAAACATTCATGAATCAGCTGAATTAACATTGATAAAAAGCATATCGAGCAAAGAAGCACTAACCAAGTTCTCCTTGAAGAACATATTGAAGAATTATGTCCTAATTAAAAAAACATTATTCATAAAAAGTACAAGAAAAATTAGTAAGTATTTATAAATTTTTATATTTTATTCTAAAAATACTGAAGGAATCATAAACTTAATATAAAATTTTATATAAATAATCTTGCAATAGAACTAAAGTGAAGCCGTTAATTAACTACATTGCGAGATATAATAAACTAGATAAGATGAGAAAAATCACTATAATGGATAAAAAATATGCACATGATACTTAGTTACCATAGTGTAATTAAAAAAATTAAAATTAATAATTTTCTTTTCTCTATATAGTGGCACGACTCTGCAAGTATCCTTATTTGGGAATATGACTACCAACGAAAGATCAATTTTTAAGAACACGATCAAAGATAAAAGTATAATAGTACTGTCAGATTCCAAGATCTTTAAATATGAAGGTAACATATTTTACAACTAAAATTCTTATTAAAGACCACTAAATATAAAATTCATCATATATCTGTCTCAAATTTGTATGAAAGATATGCATGTTATCGTAATTTGTGTTAATAATATATCAACTTATTGAAGAAATAAGAGATAGATAAGCACACTAAGCAAACATTCATATAACACGATAAAGAGAAAATATTATACTTTAAAGCTAATATGCAGGGCTCATTTAGAACAAGCCACTAAAACAAAAACATCTCAGCCACTAAAACAAAAACATCTCCATCAATGCTCTTTATAAATACAACATAAATTTAAATTATTTAATATTTTTAAAAATATTTAATTTTTTGAGTAAAATCAGGAATCTTTAGAAGTGATTTTCATTAACTCTTTTAATTTTTTATATGGTTATGTGGATGCTTTTATCATATAAAAGTGTAATAGAGTTAGCATTAATATTTCTTTTATAATTTTTTTTAAAGTTTGTCAGTGATTAGCAACAAAATTTATGTTCTCATTAGTTTCATTCTAGCCCACTTTTAATTAATTATCTTGTCTTATTGGCTTTAATTATCCATCCTTCTTTTATAACATTATCTTTTCAAGTGTTTTTTTACTTTTACAACATTATACCTTCTTAAGTCAAGTTTGGTTTCATGCCGATTTAAATAACACAAAAATTCAAATTAGCTTTAGATTATAGTTATTTCTTATCAATTTAATTATTACATGCAATTTTTAAATTTGGTGTAGCTCATTCAAAGAAATATTCAAAAATAAATAATCATAATAGTAAAGTTTGAAAACATAAATGAGAAAAACAATCAAAGTGGAACTGAGAAACAAATTTTAGTAAAGAAATAAGTCAAAAATACTTGATCATAATATTTAATCACGTGCATTACACATGCATAAATCCTAGTAATAATTTTAACAGCGAAATACATTGAGAATCATATTCCATATCAATCTCCACAAATCATGTAATGACCGTGAAATTTTGATAGTAGTTAAAATATTTTTTTAGTATTTTAAAATATTTAATTATTATTTTTTTAAAAGAGTATTTGTATTTTTATCAATTTTTTAGAATTTTCTATAATTTAAAAATCAAAGTTTTATATTTATTTAAATAATTTTGATATTATAAATTTATTTAGTATAGTAAAAACTTTTGAATTTATCCGTTGTGTTATCGATACTATTACGTATCATTTTGAATAATATATTGTATTATTATTATTATTACATATATTTTCGTATAATATGTTGCATTATTATTACGTGTTATTTTGTACAATTTATTATATTATTACTACTTTTGCATATTATCTGTTGTATTAGTATAACTGATATGTTTTATTTTATAGATAATTTTTTCATAATTATTTGATTTTAAATATAAGTAATTATAATTTTTATTAATTATTCTCGTTTAATTGTACAATTTGTTGTATTATTAATACTATTACGTATTTGTTCGCGTGGAAAATCGTGTTCTTCTTCATTGAGGATTCCATTACAAACTTTGAAAACAACTTTATGCGTTTTACAAATATCCGGTCTTTTTATAAGAGCCGGTTACAATGGAGATCGAAATAAAGAAAGAAACAAAAAATTACAACTTTCCTTTGAACAGATCGCGAGCTCCTGTTTTGCGGTCGCTCGCTTTGTGGGGTTCTTTGCTTGCGCCGGGGTTGATTACCGTTGACCACCGCGAGATCTGGATCCAAGCAGATCTATAACGTATTACGGGTATTATCTCACCAAGGAGATAATAGCCGGGAGGGATCGTTTCGCCAAGGAAACGACCGCTCGAATCTCGGGATCTAAGAACCAAGCTTAGATCCGGAGTAGAACGATGTAGATCTGAGGATTAGCTTCTTCGAACTCCTGCCTTGTTTGTCGCGGGTGCTCGCCGAAAACTGAATCCGAGGGTCCAAGCTTCAAACCTTCACAATTCCGAGTTGAGATGACAATCCGGCAGAGTTTCGGCTCTTTAGAAGTTCAACCAAAAGTCCTCTCAAATGAACGAACACATGACCTATTTATAGGCACTCAGAACTGTGCCCGCGCACAGTTCTGAGCCTAGCCACCCCTGGGTGGCTCGGCCATGGCCGAGCCACCCAGGGGTGGCTCGGCCACCGAGCCACCCTGGGGTGGCTCGGCTTGGGCCGAGCCACCCCGGGTTGGCTCGGTTTCGGCCGAGTTCCCGGGTGTTGGTTCGTTTCGTCGTTTTCCGGTGTTTCTGGTTCTTCGTCGTTCGGATTCGATTCGGTTTCTGGAATCGACTCATTGACTTGATTCCAAATATGGCAGTTAATCCGTTTCTGAGTTCGAGTCCGGGATTGATCTTGATTCGATCGTTATATCACCGAGTTCGTTCTTGTTTAGATGACTCGGTGATTCCCGAAACGTTGGTTTGATTCCGCGTGCGAACGTATTCCGTTGCTTGCGTGCCTCGTCGACTCGTCGCTCGATCGTCCGTTGATTTGTCGAATCATCGTGCCGAGCTAAGCTAAGGGACCTATAGGCAATTTTACACACCTACAGATACCCCCTCCAAAATGTTCCAGCCTCATTCTTTTATAGAGGAGTCTGGAATATTTTGGATATGATTGTTCCTACCCTTTGTCGGTGTAAGGGGACCTGGAACGACTTTCGTTCTGTATTCCTTCGCTCCTTCAGGCTATTCGGTGCTTTGTCGAATGCTTGTAAGGACTCCGGTGCTACATTTATTGTCTGACCATCGTCGGAATTTGAACTTGAAGTCGATTCCTGATTTTCCAATTTTTAGCTTTTGTCGGTTGGTTCAATGTGCAACTTTCGTTCGATTGTCGGCGTTGAGTCTTCATTTGCGACGCGTTGTCCGGCGTCGTGTTATTGAGTTATCCTTAAGAATATTTTTAGAAAAATATTCTCCAGGAACTTCTCAATAAGTAGGGAATAGTTTATACTCGTATACCTTATTGGAGTATTTCCGTGCTCAAAATAAGCTGAACCGGCTTGAAAATGAGCCAAAAAGGCAGTAATTTGGCTCAAAAGATTTCTTCCGTTCTTTCCGAATGTGTGGGAGAGACAGGAATAAACCAAGGATGAGACTCTCAATTGATTCGGAGTCGTTTCGATGCTCGATTCAACCCCGTTTGGATTGATCTGGACTGGTCCGGTTCGGTTCAACTTGGTCCGGTCCAGTTCAACTTGGTTCAACTTATAAATAGGGGTCCATTTTTTTCTTTTTCTCTTTTCTTTTCCTCCTCTCTAGGGCCGCCCCCCCTGATCTCTTTCTTGACTTTTCTCTTCCCTCGAGCATCCGTTCTCCCTCAAACCTGGATAGTTGTCCTAGATCTAGGGTTCCTTTGGATCTTGAACTGAAAAATCCCTCAAAAAACCATTTTTTAGCATTCCTCTCAGATCCCTCGAGCACGTGGTGAAAGTTTCCTAAAAGGTCTCATCTTCGTTGGATCCCGGGCCTTTCTTCAGGTAAATCCTCCACAATTTTGATCTTTTTCATGCTCCATTTAATTTCTGCATTTGTGGGATCATATGTGAGGGTTGAGGGTGTGATTTGACACCTCGAGCTTCTCTTTCAGGGGATAGATCTGATAAAAAAGTGATCTTTTTTTCTAGATCTGACCTCTTTTAACTTATTTTGCAGCTTGTCATGTCGCGTGCTTCGAGAGGTCGTTCCCCTGCTATGTTGGCTGATGGTGCGCCTCCCTCCTATGCTGGTGAGTTATTTTTGACAGTATTTAGAAATTTACAAATTAGTCCCTATTTTCTTGTAAATTTACAAATTGGTCCCTTTTTACCCCACGTTGTTCTCCTTGGTGAGGCAATCGGGAAGAGCCTTGATTCTCGTTGGTGAGGATCGACGCTTCTGGCATATTTGGGAATTTTGCAAATTAACCCCTCTTTTCTTGAAAATTTGTAAATTGGTCCATTTTTACCCCACGTTGTTCTCCTTGGCGAGGCAATCGGGAAGAGCCTTGATTCTCGTTGGTGAGGATCGACGCTTCAAAGATATGTTTTGCTTGGTCAAAACCATATCTCAAAATTAAAGGGGGCGATTTGACGCTACATTGCGCTTTATAAGGCAGGGATATGTTGTTGACATACCCTGTGTTGTAATTACACAATGTGGCCAAATCGTCTCACCCTTTATAAGGCAATGACTCTATCTTAACTATTTGTAAGATGAGTTCAATTTCCTTTTATAATCGGGACTAACCAGTGTTTAACTGTTCACTTTGCAGTGGGATACCCTTCTGGATCATTCTCGTCCCACGCAGTCTGTGGGCGTCGTGGCGAGTATTACTCGATCTCCGACGATCCTTCTCCTATTCCAGTTATTCCTCAGTTTGCTCCGGGCACGTCGACTGAGGTTGCCCAGGTGGTGAGGGAAGGTAGTCATCGAGCCATTCGTCAGCTGATCACAGATGCGCCTTTTGTGAAGGATGCCAGCTCTACTCAGCCTCTTCGGAAGAGCGACTTCCTGTTTGGTGATTCCGTCGATGACCCAGAAGCCGTATTCATTGACGCTGAGCAGTGGCTCCACAAGACCGGCGGTGGCTTCATATACTTGCCGGAGATTCCTCGGCATCGCTCATTGACTGAGCTCAGGCGTCAGGCTGTGACACGGGAGATGTCGTGGCGCTTGACGGAGGATCATGAGAGCGTCCATTGTGGCTATATCACCCATCAGGCAGCTCCTGGCTCGAGCAGGAGTCACATCACCGGATTACATCCCGGAGTGTTGGGACTAGATGCACCGCCACGTAACGAGCTTCTTGCCACTGCTTTGACCTTGAGGAATCGCCTCGCTGCCCTAGGACGGGAGATGCCTGCGACTCGTCACAGGATTTATGGTTGGGTCCACTCTTCGGACAAGTCTTGGTGGAGTCGCATGACGACATACGTCTTGAGCCGATGGGGCGAGGAGTTGCACGCTTGCGGTTTGTATGCAGCCGTTCGTGCCACCATGTATGGCTTGCCTGTCAGTTTGAGACATTTTTGTGCTTTGTTCGAGCTATATAATCCAGACTCGAACACTTTTCTGACCAGGCAGGGGGAGTTGGGCTTGGCTCTTCACGAGATGCATCGGATTTCTGGCTTGCCCATGGGACAGATGTTATACCAGGAGTACTTTCCCTCTAATCGTGAATTGGACCAGTTGAAGGATCGCATGCCTGATCGCTATGAGACTCTATGGGATCTTACTTGTCATTATCACATTGCTTTGGCACAGTCTGAGCCTTTAGCGAAAAGGACCAAGGCCTCCGTGAGTCTGAAGCAGTTTGCGAACTATTTATTCAAGAACCTGGAGAACAGTTCTGGCGAGGCTATTTGTGAGTTGGCCCCACTTACTCCCTCAGAGGTGAACAGTTTGTTGAAGAAGATTGATGCTCACTCCTACACCACTAGCAGTCCTGAGGGTGGCTTCCCTGCGAAGACCAGATTCAGATCTTTCTTATGGCATGCGACCACTCCGATTCGGCCGATGACTCTTCTTGCCGGTTATCTCGCTATTTGGTTGAAGAAGTGTGTGGTTCCATACCAGTCTGGTGATGCATTGCCTTTAGAGGTGCTCTACCCGGCCGTTCAGCTTGCTTATAAGAAAGAGCTTTCACTTCTCCCGGTGATGGTAGCTGACATTCACCGAGGACTTCGACAGCTTTCTAGTGCCTTCACACGGAAGGAGACCGATTTGCCAGGTCAGATCCCCACTCTTAAGGTGGAGCTTCCGTACGCTTATCTGATGGCCTGGTTCGTCCTCCACCGCTCGGATATGATGTCGGTGCCGAACGCCCCAGATCACTCTGTTCCCCTGCTACAGTTGCTTGAGAATGGCAGGTGGGAGGGCCGAGGATTTTCTGATGTCAGACAGCAGCTGCAGGTCCACAAGTGTTGGGCATTCTCCACTTGTTTTCCGCAGTTCTCCGGCCGGTACGGCGAGTGCTTGATAGACAATGAGAGACCGAGAGAGTATCGGACTCACTTAGACATTGGCTGCTTCAACTGGCTGGTGAACATCAGGCCTGGCTATCTGACTTTTCGGGTGAGGGATCAGTGCTTCATAGAGCCATATCTACCTTGCCGATTTGCTCGCCAGTTTGGCTATGATCAGCTCTACATCGGGAATCCTCGTCAGCAGCTTCGGACCCATAGTGGTTTGATCGACGGTCTCCGTGCATGGTTGTGGACCGTGACTGGCTGTACTGGTGCTAAGTTCAGCCTCCCGAGTATTGATCGGCAGTTGAACCTCACTTTCTTGAGCTGCAAGTGGTTACTAGCAGCTAACAAGACTGTCCCCGTGAAGCCGATTGCAGAGATAGAGGCTGAGAAGGCTTCTCAGATTGATTCTCTTAGGATTCGGGAGAACGCTCGAGCACAGAGGGCGCGGAACAAGACTCGCCGAATTGATGAAGAGGGCCAGAGGACATTCCATTCCACAGACGAGGCTTCAGGCGGGGATCCCGAAGATTATGATGACTCTTCTGAGCGAGGTTTGCGATTCAACTTTTCCCTTTATCTTCCAGAAATATTGAAACTGACTATGGTTTGACGTTTCAGGGACCACAGTTGATCATGATGAAGAGTTTCATCCTCCTCCTCAGGCGAGATCTTCGATCCCTACTGCTAGGCGGAAGAGATTAGCCCGTAAGCTGCGTGCAGCTTCCCGAGCTTCTGATATGGACTTGGCTGGCGATGATCCTGCCGGTGACGGAGGTAATATCCATCCTGTGAACCATTCTCTTGGTTATTCAGAATATTGACTCATGCTCTTCTATCTCTATATAGGAGTGCGTGGGGAGAATGAGATGAGTCCCGATCCTATTCCCGTATCTCCCGATGAGTCTGACCCACCACCCCCTGTAGAGAGGCCTACAGGGGTTGCTGACATTAGAGAGGAGATCAATGTAGGACCCGATTCCGTGAATCCAGGTACATCTAACACTGACACCGTATTTCTTTAGATAATACACGAATGAATTTGTGTATCTTCTAACTGTCCTCTACTTCTTGCTTCTTCAGATAATTTGCAGGAGGCGAATCCTGGAAATGAAGAGGCTGATGCACCCGTGAGAGGTAACTCATTTCCATTAGTTGTAGTCTCTTCACTCTTCTTTGGCACTGATATTTTTATGTCAGATTTCTCCATCGATGACTTTGACGAGGGAAGCTTGTTTGCGGATACTCCCATGATGTGCTACATATATAGCTCTCCTCAGATCGATGACCAGTTACCTGGGGATATGTTTTCTGAGCGCGCTGTAGGCTGTCTAAAATTTACAATAAGATAGCTGGTTCCCCATCAAATACTGATGCTGAAAGTTACAATATGACGACTTTCAGAAAGTCACTCCAGGAAGATCGATGAAGGTTACAATCAGATAATCTTCACAACAACAACATGGCTGAAATCACTATCAGAGATGCTGATGAGCAGTGTAATGATTTTAGAAAAGCGGGAAGATCTAGAAGGGCCTTAAGCAAATCTTCAGTATGCTGAGAAGCTCATGATCAAGATATCTTAGCGAAGATTGTGACCTGCAGTTGATAGAGCGTTATTGGGACATCTCAATTATCACAAATGACCTGAATAGTACCTTCTTGATTGGTCATTGGTGTCATCCATATATAAAGACAAAGGATACATGCACAGCTCGAACGCAGCTCATCGCTGCCCAACGCAGCTCATCAACCGCTGCCGAACGCAGCTCATCGCTGCTCAAACGCAGCTCATCGCTGCCCAACGCAGCTCATCAACCGCTGCCGAACGCAGCTCATCGCTGCTCAAACGCAGCTCATCAACCGCTGCCGAACGCAGCTCATCGCTGCCCAACGCAGCTCATCAGTCGCTGCTCGACGCAGCTCATCGCCGTCAAACGCAGCTCATCAGCCGCTGCTCGACGCAGCTCATCGCTGTCAAACGCAGCTCATCGCTGCCCAACGCAGCTCATCGGCCGCTGCTCAACGCAGCTCATCGCTGCCCAACGCAGCTCATCGGCCGCTGCTCAACGCAGCTCATCGCTGCTCAACGCAGCTCGTCTGACTTATTCAAACACGATCGTAACAACTCTAAAGCTGTTCTCAACCCACGATTTGGGGAATGGTTTATGTGGGTTGTTACACCCGATTAATGGGGTAACTAATCCCCCACTTAGGCGCGGATTATGGGGGCAGTTACACCCCCGATCCCCCTATAAATAACAACAAACTCAGCAGAGTTAAAGGAGGATTTTTGGGATAATCAGATCTTGAGAGGCTTAGATCGGATCTTCTGAGAAAGAGTTGGAGATTTAACTCTTTATACAGTCTGGGGAATCAACATCCAAGGGAGAATCCAGACATTACATATTTGGCTAATTAATCGAATCATTTTCGGTTCAAACAACTCTTGTTATCAGAGTTTGTTACTCGTTCTGAGTTACAATACTCGGCAAGAGTCATCAACTATAAAAGTCAGTTGTTCCAGCAAGTTGAAGTATTCAGATCGTCAACGAGAAGCAAATTCGACGCGAGCACTCGAAGGAAGCATCTCATCGCCACCGTGAAGAACCCAGTCTTAAACAAAGGGGAGAATCAAAATTCATTCTCTTCTCTTTTGTACCCCGGAATTCAAATTGTAATTGAGAGTTGAGAGAGTTGTAATCATTCTTTTTCTAAGCAGTTAGAGAGAATAAAATCAAATACAATTCTTTTTACTATTCTTCTTGTTACAAAATTTCCAACGAACAAAAGATGGCGACTCCGCTGGGGACTAGCTTCACTGATGAAGAAGTGGTGGTGCAATCTGATGCTCACCTCGCTGGAACGACCGTTGAGACCCTGGTAGTTGAATTCGATCAAGCCAAATATGAGGAAGCTCTTTCCTCTGGTTCGTTGAGCCCCAAAGTCAGGCGCAACACCCAGAAAGCTTCTACAGAGATCCAGCTCGCTGCAGAGAAGCCGAAGAAAGTCCTCTCCTTCGGCCAAAGCCTCAAACTCGCTCTGCAGGTTGAAGATCCTATACCCGCGTCGAAATGTGTAGTGGGTAGCAAAAGGCCTCTGGAGCAGGAAGATTTAACCATTGTCAACAATGACGCGGCTAAGATCCTGAAGCAAGCCAAGAAGAACGCAGCTCGAAGACGGAGGAGATCCATCCGACGAGCACATCTTCGAGAAAACCGATCCGCGGTTCAAGGCAAAGGTTGCGTTTCCAAAACCTCGCCGAAAGATTGCGTTCCTCTGCCAGAACGCATGCTTCGCGGCAATGAGCCCAATTACGAGCCGCGAGTAATACAACTTAAACGCGACCCTCAGTGGTGCGTTGTACCTCCAAAACACAGTACTGATAAGAACGCACCTGATGAGTGTGTTCAGATAAAACAAGACCCCAAGAGGTCTGTTTCTAAACGCAGGTTCAAGCCTGATGTTCCCAAACCACAACGCTCTTGCGTTTCAACTCCAGGACGCAATGTGATCCGAGAGGGACAACATGGGTTGAAGATTCATGTGCAGCAAGAACCAGCCTCGTCCAGTCAAGGACAGGGGGTTGCGTTCCCAATAGATAATTCTCAAATTTCCGATTTGCGAGAATTACTTTCTAGAGGGAAACCAACACAACAACCAGCTCACTCATGTCATTGTGAGAAGATCATTTCAACAGTCCTTTCCGAATGTCAATGTTGTATACCTGAACCTCGCAGGTCCGTATTCGATAGGCTGTCCAACGTCGCAAGGCCCACCAAAAGACGACGTCACCAAAAGAGGAAAGTTTCAGAAACTGAATACCCTCAGGTCACCATCAATATGACCAGTAGGGGGAAAGCCCGGCATCCTAGTCCTGACGAATCTGAAAGAAGCCATTCCCCGACTGTTCGAGAAATCTGCGACGAATTTGAAGGAGTGTATCGACATACCCGGACACGGACGGGAGCAATCCGCCCGATCGACTACCAGAAGTTGGCCAAAGGAATTACTTCTGATGATGAACACTCAGCGATCGTTGAATCCCAATCCTCGAGTTCTGTTGGAATGCGAGAAGTCTCCGCTTACATGACTAACAACCCCGAAGATTTAGCTAAAACAGTTAATGAACACCATATTATGCTTCATGCACAGCAAGAGACGCTTCTCCAATTGAAGGACATGTTGGCCCAGCTCCTCGCCGAAAAAGGCCAAAAACCCGAATCTTCTCGGAAGATAACTTCGAAAGGAAAACAGAAAGTGCTGGAGCACGAGACTCACAATTTGGAGCCTTCTTCCGAAAATGAGAAAGAAACGGAGAGAGAATCGAATCTCCAATCAAACAAAGTAGATGAGCTAGAAGCCCGCCTTAACGCAATGGCCAACAGAAGCGAGCTTCGCGAAGAAGGAGTGATACGGCCTTATCCTGCAGAGTGGGATACAGCTCCATATCCACCAAAGTTCAAGGCCCCAACCTTGCAACCATTTGACGGCACCGGATCACCGAATCAGCACATCTACTATTTTAAGTCCCAGACTGGAGATGTGGTGGCCAACGATGCCATCTTGACTCGACTATTCATCGGTACCCTCAAGGGTGTAGCCTTCGAATGGTTTATGAAGTTGCCTGCCGGTTCTATTCAGAAATGGATAGACTTGGAAAGGCTTTTCTTAGCGAGATTCTTCGAAGATGACACGGAGGTCTCCGTTCCGACTCTTCTCGCCACCAAACAGAGAAAAGGAGAGTCCATCAAAGCCTATGTAGAGAGGTTCCGCAGTATGGCATTGCGATGCCCATCAGGTATGACTCAGTCAACCCTAGTTGAAACTTGCAGGCACAATCTGCAGACTCAGCTCCTTGCCCAGATGGGGGTAGCAGAATGTCGTTCCTGGAGACAACTGGTGTCGCAAGGGGAACAAGCCGAAGAGATTGTTGCTCGAATTAAAGCTGAAGAAGAACCACAACCCAAACCGCAGCAACAACGTAATCAGAACAATGCCCAGCGATCTAAGGGGAAAGAGACTTTAGCAGCTGATTACACGCAAGTGCCACCGCCCACTAAGCAAGGCAAGACCCCGAATCAACAAAGGGCGCCCAAGCAGTATTCATTCAAGGAAGAGCATGTGGACACCCTGTTTCAGCTCCTTCGAAAGAACAACAAATTGCAACTCCCTGAAATCAGGAAGCCAGACGAAGCAGGGAAGGTAGACGACCCCAACTACTGTCGCTATCATAGGTTCTTGGGACATCCTACCAGGAAATGTTATGTGTTCAAGGACATCTTGCAAAATCTGGTAAACGCAAATGTACTCACCTTGAAGCCCGAACAAAAGACTGTATCTACCAACATGATAGCAGTCCAGTTTGGCGACTTCCCTCCGGTGACAACCGCGAATGGTGTAGTCCCCGTCCCCAAAGGGGAAATGCACTTGAAGAATACTGACATGCATAATCAGAAAGGCAGGGGGTTGATACCTCTCTCTACCCCAAAAGGAGAGATCATGTGGGTCCATCCCGATTTGATTAAAGATCAGCAGTGGACGAATGCCTCGTCCAAGAAGAAAGGAAACAAGGCTAAATCATCCCACATGATTAGCCCTTCCATGACTGAGAATGATGATCATCTCAAACCTCTCACTGACTCAGAGGAAGAGAGAATTGTCCTGGCAGCATACCCAGGAGATAACGCTGGCACTCGGTCAGGAAAGACTTATTTGAGGGATTACACCCAGAATCCTCAAGAAACTGAAGAACAGCTACGGGACGCTGGGGGTTCTGCACCAAAGAAGCCCATGGATAAAGGAAAGCAGAAAGAGCTTCGTTTCAATAGAAATCTTCACCAGGAGCGTGGAGAGTCAAGCGAGCCTTTCCAATTCAATGTCATGGCACAACTGGCCAACATACCCGCCAGGATTACTTTGTATGAGCTATTGAGGTTGTCTAAAACCACCAAGGAAGCTCTGATTGAAGCTTTGAAGAACACGGAGAGTTTCATCACTCAAGTTACTCCGATACCTGAAGCGTCCGAAGATCAGTCGTGTCTGCAATGTCTGCAAGCGACAAAAAGTCTACCATGCATATCTTTTACTCAGGAAGATATGCAGGTCCAGCACAAGCACGATAGACCCCTGTATTATACAGGGTACATCGGATCATCAGAGATCAGCCGCGTTCAAGTTGACCCAGGCTCAGCACTCAGTATCATGCCATACAGAGTCATGCAAGTCATAGGGATTCCCATGCATCGGCTGAACGCTACTCAAACTACCATTTTCGGGTTCAATGCTAATAGTACCCGGCCTCTGGGAAAGCTCAAGCTTAGATGTCAAATTGGAGACCTCAAGTCAGAAGTAACTTGTTATATCATCGATGCAGACACGTCTTATAATCTCTTACTAGGACGCCCATGGATACATGCTAACCGCATTGTCCCATCTACTCTACATCAAGTTATGAAGTATGTCAACGATGAAGACAAAGTTCGAACCCTGATTGCGGAAAAATACCCTTTCAGAGGAGTAGAAAATTTCCACACAGATTCGGTCTTCTATTCGGAATCGCAAGAGAAAGAAGATGTTGACAGCGGCAACGAAGCGGACGTCGAGCCAGATCCCGAGGGAGATTGTCCATGGGAATTGAACTTTGATGTAATGAGTGCAGCTGAGAATGATAATAATGTACCGAGTGAGGGCGAGTGGTGCATCAATGAAAATTTCATTTCGGCGTACTTGTCTGATGATTCTTTTAAAGTTGAACAAACAGGTACCAATCCATGGCGCGTGCTTTGTGCGGAAACATCTCT
>BQKN01064083.1:0-29053 GCA_022839385.1 Asparagus kiusianus
TATAGTTATAGTTATAGTTATATTTGTATATATATAGTTATATTTGTATATATATAGTTATATTTGTATATATGGTCTTGAAAAATGATTTTTGATCAAGAGACTTGAAAATTATTCAAAACAAAGAGTTAACTTGTTCTTTTCAAAACTTTTAATTTAAATTTCTAAGTTTGACTTGGTTTTGTATTGCTATGATGAAAAGATTTTCTCGAAGATTGACCTTAGAGTTATTTATAAAAGCATTTTTTGAGTAATAACTAGCTTCAATTAGATTATCTAAATATATCAAGTAAAATTAGTTATTGACTAACTTCTTTAAATTAAAAAGTTAACCGAATTTTGTGGGTATATTCACTGCTAACTCTCACGAGACTATAACTTGTCCTTTAGGGGTAACCTAGGGGTTCAAAGGCTTGTTGTATGCGCTAAATATAATCGCGATTCCTGCAAAAGTGAGTTAGGATTTTTAATTTCTTTCTTTGCTAGAGTACTAGTAAAAGTTTATGTGTGGGGGTATTTGATAATCATATTTTTATTATAATTTTATACCATTATTATCTATTTTTCATGAATAGATACACCACTAATAATTATTTTATCTTTAATTGTAGGTCAATAAAGAATAAAGCAAATTTTATCTCTCAACAAAGCCCATGAATTAATGAGGGATACAAGTAAGAGACCAAGATCCAAAGCCAAAAGCAAAAGCCCAAGCCCAAGAGAAGAGAAGAAATACGGATGGCAATTCTAACGCAGACTGTGCTTCTTTGTATGAATATTTTCTCATAATATGTTCCGATTTAAGAGAGATCATAAATACAAAAGTTGTAGATCTCGTTCTCATATTTCCATAGAATGTTTATTCAGCCAAATCCGAGTTGATACCAGAGAGATATGACCAAAACACCAGATATTACCAATCTGTCTAGATTTGCATGCTTTATTTCCTTTTTCACCAAACTTCTTCATTTTATCCTGTAATTATCTTAGAGCTTAAGTTTTGATCTAATGGCTCTCATTCAATGTTGTATGTTATAAATATGGGTAGATAGTGAGGGATTAGGATGTAAAAAATTTTGTAACTCCTTTTTGGAGAGAGGAGGGTTACTCTTGATTGAGAAGACATTCACTTTGTAACTTTTGTTACAATTAATAAAATCTTTTTCCTCTTTATATTTTATTCTCTTTGTTTTATGATAGTGATAGAGATGAAGATCAATTTGAAGGTTTGTCTTTTATTTTCTCTTTTTATTTTCTTGTAATTAATTTTTTTCTTTTTAGTAGTTTAGATTTATATTCATGTATTGTAGAGTAGATTAATTTTTTGTTTTTATTTTTTTGCCCTTTGTAGCATAGATTTATTTTCTTGCATAGTTTAGATTTCTTTTTCTTTTCTTTTACAATTAGTTAGATTTATTTTTATAATTTTTTTCTTTAAAATTAGTTTTCCTTTCTTTTCTTTTATTGTTTTTCTTCCTTAAAGACGTGGAACTAATTCTTGTAGGAACCCTAGAGTTGTATGAAGCTAGTCTAATTTCTTTTATATTTGTGAATTATTCTCTTGTACATTAATTGATCGTGGGTAGGATAATCAACTAGAGAACTAATTAGTAGAAGAAGAATTTGATAATCTATACTTATATTGAGTGGTTTGATAGGTTATGCTTATGAATTCTAGAATTACTATCTAGTTGTTGTTCTTTTCATGAATATTAATTTTATTTTGATGATAATTTGATAGGTTATACTTTCCTTGAGTAGTTTGATAATCTATACTTAATAAATTTAATTAAAATATGATATAAAGAGAATAGTTCATAATTTATAATTGAAATTAGCTAGTGGATTCAACTCTAAATTCATCATATTTCTCATTGAATCTTTCATCTTTACTTTCTTAAGTTTTCTTTCTCTTTCCTCAAATTTCATTGTTTATAATTACAACACTCATCATATCTTCCCCAATCATATTCAACAATCACTCCTAATTATTACGTACATGACATTATAACTTATTTTAATTATCTCTTACAACACCTTCCTCGTGGGATCGATAATTTTTACACTATAATTTGATTGGTTGTGCACTTGCAACTTTTGGACATCGCTTAGACCCCATCAGTCGCTTCATTACCGGGACCATGTTTCTAAAAGCACTTTGATCGAGATGTGTCGCAACAATCTCTCGATCGACATTCTATCCAAGGTCGACACAGTAGAAACCCGAACCTGGAAGGAACTTGTTCGCCAGGGCGAGCAGTTGGAAAACATTATCAAAAGGCTGGAAGCCGAAGAGTCTTAATCTAAAAGAGGAGCTTCGGAACCAAGTACCCTCAGGAACCCTTCTCGGTGAGGGGGAAAGAGATCATGGCTGTCGATTCTACTTCAGCCCCCAAGTTAGCTCAGAGACAGAAACCCAAGTCTTTCGAGTAGTGCCCTCCGAGGCAAACGACTTCAAGGAAGACGAAGTTGTGGCTACCTTCGATACTCTCCTCAAAAGCAGCAGGATCAAGCTGCCAGAGATCACGAAGCCTGAAGACGTGAACAAGACTGATGATCCGAACTACTATGCGTAGCACAAGTTTTTGGGTCATCATACCTCTAAGTGCTATATCCTCAAGGATAAGCTGCAAGCACTTTACGACACGGGAGTCCTAAAGAAGAAAAAGGTGTAGAAGAATGTGACCACAAACATGATCACTTTGAAATTCGGGACAGATCTTCCTGAAGTCCATGCACCAGCAGGGGTTGTACCCATCCCCAAGGCAGAGTTGAAGATTGTCAATGCCGATCCTTATAATCAACAAGAGAAAGACTTGGTGCTACAGATCTTGCTATCAGGACAAGTGATGTGGGTTCATCCAGATCTCCTCGACGACGAGCAGTAGACTTCCAACAAGTCCAAAGGAAAACTTAAGCTTTGTAACATCGTTTTGACGATTCCAGACGATGAAAAAGTAGAGATAGCGACCCTCACCGATTCCGACAGTGAGGTAGACGCATTGATTACCCGAGCAAGGAAGGACTTTGTCAAAACTACCATCCGACGACGGGAAGTCCGACAAGACCACAGGTAGGACCGTCACCAACAGCCTAACTGAATCTCGACAAGCTGAGTTCAAGCGGTCAACCCTTTTGGTTCGACCTACTCGCACAGCTAAAGAACATCCCAGCTTGGATCACCTTGTATGAGCTCCTAGGGCTATCTAAGTCTACCCAGGAAGCTCTACGGAAGGCACTACCTGACTCAGAGGCTTTTGCCACGTATTTCTCGCCTACTTCGGAAGAGGACGAGAAGAAAGGGTGTCCACAATGCTACTAGACATCCCGACAGCAGATCCTCTGCATTACCTTCACTCCTGAGGATATGCTCATCAAGAGTACATCACAAGCCTAACCCCTATACTTTACGGGATACGTTGGCTCCTCTCGGGTAGACATGATCCAAGTAGATCCAGGGTCTGCACTGAGCATTATCCCCTTGAAGCTCATCAAACACTTGGGGGGTGCCTCAAAAGCGGTTGTGTGCAATGACTACCACCCTCTTTGGCTTCAACGCCACCTGAACTCGGCCGCTGGGGAAGATCCGCCTCAAGTGCCGACTGGGCAACATGAAGACAGAAGTGACCTCCTACGTCATCGATGCGGAGCCTTCCTACAACATGCTATTGGGTTGGCCATAGATCCATAGCAACCGGATAGTCTCATCCATATCGCATCAATGTTTGAAGTATGTGGATGACTATGATCAAGTAAAGATGGTGATTGCTGATAAGAAGCCTTTCAAGGGGGTTGAAAACTATTTCACGGATACTTTGCTTTACCAGCACTCTAAACCGGGCGACGAGCCACCGGTCGAGGAACCTGACAGTGGCAATGAGGCCGATAGTGAGTCTGACTGCAATGAGGGTCTTGTCTTGAATGACATTGAACTCATTGGGCTATGGAGACCTTATTGTAACCAACACTAAAGAAGCGGACGGGTTTATCCAGAATGAAGATCCTGACTGCGCTTACTTATCGTCTAGTTCAGACTCTAGTAATGACAAGTTTAGTAATTTGGTTGCAGAGTTATATAATAACTCTTCTTTGCACTTGCCCATGTACTCGTCGTTCATCACAAACAAACAAACGACCGAGTCCTCGTAAGCCGTCTTCATCGTATCCGCTCAGGGTAATTATCAGAAAGATATCACCTTTGGAAGGATAGATCGGCGTATGCACACAATGTGGGACGAGTCAGACAATGACGAGTCTGTGAGACCCTAGAGGGGGGGTGATTAGGGTCTTATGCTAATCTAATCCGATTAAATGCCAATTAAAACTAATTAACAAATATATTCTTGCAAGATAGATATACGAAGAGTTATGTGCAAGAATATGCAATATACACAAGGTGATATATCCTATATGATAGAAATATATGTAAGGATATATAAACAATAAGATATATCCTAATAAAGAGATATAGACAATATATGTGCAAGGATATAAAACTAACACAAGGGTAAACAATATGAACTAGATAGTGGATCATATAAATAATGAGCTAATGACAATGGCGACAAGAAATATAAACACAAGTATAAATAAACGCCAAAGCACACTCAAACACAAGATATGATCACGGAGTTCGGACCTTCCGTCCTACGTCTCCGCTCCCCACTCCCGGGGAGAAATCCACTATCACAACCGGGTTCTCTACGCTCACCCGAACAACATTTACACCTCACAGTATCGGTTTTCAACGCTCACCGATCAACGTCACTCCTCACACTCGGTTTTCTAGTTCACCGAAAACTTCACAACACACTCGGTTTTCTAGCTCACCGAAAACCTTACAACACTCACAATGTAACAAATATAAATTTGTTCTCTACAATAGATGAGAACACAATTAAGCACAACTCAAAGTTACAAACTCTCACCACCCAACTATACTATGTATGTAAATACTAAAAGCTCAATGTGGGTGTGTGTAACAATGAGTAAAATGAAATCTAACTCAAATAGCAAACTAGCAATAATAAGAATATGAAAATCAATAATGAAATTGCTAGAGAAAAGAGTTAGAAAACTTCTCTAAGAACACAAAGAAGAGGATGAAGGGGATTGAGAATGAATCCCTCAATCTGTAGTGAAAACTTCCTCCTTTGTAAACAGAAACCCAAACTCAAACAAACAGTAAAACCCTAAACCCTTGTTTAAACACTATGTTTAAAAAACTTCTTGGATTACCATGAAAGAGAGCAGCAATAGGGTATTTATACCCACTCTAACTCTCAGTCAAAACCCTTAACAAAAGACAAAACAGCCCCAGCAAACAGCTTAGAAAATAGCCGTTGAAAAACCAACGGATCTATTGTCGGTCGACCGGAAATTTCGTCGGTCGACCGACGGAGAGCAAAAACACGAAGAAGTAGTTCTGGACCACCGTCGGTCGACCGGTGCGGTCGCCCGATGGAGCTTTCGGTCGACCGGACCGGTCGACCGACCAACTCTCTGTCGCCCAGTGATGAAAGATCAAATGATCGGTCGACCGGTGCGGTCGATCGAAAACAGATATGACAGAAAATCTGATTTGCTGATTTTAAAATACTGTTTAAAAATATCAAATAAATTCTAAAAAATGTAAAACTTTGGGGAATGAATGTAGACATGATAATAAACATGCTACAGTGACTGGTTATCAGAAAGGACCTCCCAAATGAAAAATATCATCATTTTACAAAATAGTCCAAAACATGAAAATGTGAGATACTTGAATTTTGATGTTTTGACATAAAACAACTTTTGAAACTTTGTAAAATGTTTTTATAGACTTAGTAGAACATGTATAAACTAATATTGAAGTCTATAAACTAATAAGACAATATTTTCACAAAATTACATATTCTATGCAATAAGTACTAAAACACAATAGAGTATGTAATATCATAAAAACCAAAACACGTGTATGTATATATATAACTATATATATGCATAGAAACCAAAACTTATGTATATATATATATAACTATATATATGCATAGAAACCAAAACTTATGTATATATATATAACTATATATATATACGAAGAAACCAATAAATGTGTGTGTATAGATATTGAGCTTAGAGTATATAACACACATAATATAAAATCTAAAACTACATTACCCAAGCAATCTTGATCTTCAATAAAGCTTGACTTGGTACACTTGCGGATGAAGCTTGAGCTTGATCTTTAACTTGAATTGTATAGGCTTCAACCCGACATTCCGCCAACCTCCTTTGGATATCATCGTTGAAGCGCAATTCCATCCATCCTCCAACTACGTTGTTTGCCTAGAATAAATACAAAAACACAAACACTAGACAAACAACATTAGAAGTAAATTATTTGTTAAACATCATCAAAACAAGAAGGCCAACAGAGTCCACTCCTCAATTCTTGCACTTGGTCAAATCGCGAAGCGTATGATGAAGAGCATGGGTTATGACTTCATCCGCAAAGAAGGCTTGAATTACGGCAAAGAGCGAAAGACACTCGTCCGACGTGCTTATGTTTCCAAAGGAAAGCCCGGCAATTACTTTGAAAAACTCAAAGAGGGCAGAGTTACACCTCCTATTCATCAGAGTTATTTTGTAATTTCGGTGAAGACACCAAAGACGGTCCTTCTGGAGAATCATCATCAACATCCTCGATATGGGATTCGGATGTTAGCGTGGGATATTTGTTCAAGAACCTCACAGTCAACATGGTTATAGTAGATCCCGTCGAAATCAGAAAGTATGACCATACCCCACTTTATGATGAAGCATGGGATCACCACGTCAGTACCCAATAGAGTGGTTGGTTTGAACAACGTGAACCACCTACGGAGGACAATATACTCTAAATAAATATGGGAGATGAGGCTAATACAAAGTCCATATTTATCAGCGACAGCTTATCTCCCCAAGAGAAAAAAAACCTTATATCCCTCATCCGAGAATATATTGACGTCTTCGCCTGGAATTACAAGGACATGCCTGGCCTTGATCCTCAGGTCGCCATGCATCGTCTTAACATCAACTCGGACGCCAAACCTGTCAAATAACCGCAAAGATGATTTTGTCTACAGATCATGGAGGCGATCGAAGCCGATATGAAGAAGCTGATCAAGTCAGGCTTTATCAGAGAGGAACAACACCCCGATTGGGTGGCTAACATTGTTCCAGTCCTGAAGAAGAATGGAAAGATCTATATCTGCATCGACTTCAGGGACCTTAACGCTGCATGTCCAAAGGACGAATTCCCTTTACCCATCACAGACGTCATCATCGACAATATTTATGGGTTCGAAAGGATGTCCTCCATGGATGGATTTTCTGTGTATAATCAAATCAAGATGCACCCTGAAGACGAGAAGCACACTTCATTCAGAACTCCGGTAGGGGTATACTGTTACTTAGTTATGCTCTTCAGACTTAAGAACGCCGGCGCAACCTATTAACACACTGTTTAGTGGGAAACTTCGAAGAAGACAATTGAGAATTAAATTTGTATTATTCTCTCTGACAGACTCAGAAAAAGAATTAATTACAATTCTCTCGATACAACTTCTTTCTAACAAACTTAGAAAAAAATTACAAATCTTCTCGATCGGTTTCTCGATTTACAAAAGAGAAAAAAAATCGATGGAGATCTTTCCCTTTTTTAACCTAGGTTCTTCTTGGTGTCGATAGGAGTTTAGATCCTTGTATCCCGTTGACGATCCAATGTTTCACCTCGTTGGAACACGATATCTTCATCTTGATTTGATATTGAGGAGAACTTGTGTGACAAGTTTAAGAATAACTCTTAACGAGTTTAGGAACTCAAAACGAGTTTAAACAATGTAAAAAAGTTAATTTAAACCAAAAATCGGTTTATAAACTAAGTACCAAAACTCTAAGAGTTTCTGTTGCTGAAGAATGCTTCAAAGATGAATGTTGATCTCCAAAATTCTAGCTCTCTTGTTCATCTGGCCCCCCCCCCCCCCCCACCCGGCAAATAAAGATCTGATTTTAGCTATTTATAAGGGATTAAAGGGTGTAACTGACCCCTAAAATCTCTCCTAAGTGGAGGAGTGATCCCCTCAAATCGTGGAAAATAATTTTGAAATCGTTCAGCTCGTGTTTGAACGAGTCAAATGCAGAATCTGTGTTCTGGCATGAATTCTACATTTAAACGCAGCATTTGGAAGCTGCGTTGACAGCAGTTTGGAAGCTGTGTTGATAGCTTTTGGAAGTTACGTTAGCAGTAGTTTGGAAGCTGTGTCGGTAGTATTTAGAAGCTACGTTTGCGGCTGTTGGCAGCTGCGTTTGCAGCTAGATTTGAGCTGCGTTGGTAGCGTTTAGAATCTGCGTTGGCAGCAGTTTGGAAGCTGCGTTGGCAACTTTTAGAAGCTGTGTTTGCGGCTAGTGGCAGCTGTATTTGCAGCTGGATTTAAGCTGCGTTTGTAGCTGGATTGAAGCTACGTTTACATTGCTTTGACTCTGGAATGAGACCACTTGCATTTTATTTCTGGGATGCAGAGATGAGCTCTGCATCTTGGACTGAACAGATCGTTGACTTGTAATCTCTTTTGTCATAGCGTTACAAAGATTGTTGTTTTGTAATCTTTGCTTTAGCTCCTTGAAATGTGAGAGTCATCAGATTGTAACTCTTCCTGAAGACTATTGAAACAGAGCTCTCATCGGTTTCCATGAAGATCGTCTTATTGTAACCTTTTTCGATCTACGTGAAAATCTTCTAATTGTAGCTTTCATTTGTTGATGAGAAAGTCATTTGATTGTAGCCTTCATCATCGAGTTGTTGATGTGAAAGTCATTTGATTGTAACTTCCATTATTAGTGTTTGATGGGGATCGGCTATATGCAGTAATTTTTAGACAGCCTACACACGCCATGAGCACAATATCCTGGGATCATCTACGAAAGACAGTCGAATACTACGTAGATGACTTGGTGTGAAAAGCCGCAACAAAAATGATCATCTTCAAGACCTGAGAATGATGTTCGAACTGATGCGAGCCCATCAACTCAAGATGAACCCCAAGACGTCATTTTTGGGAATGTCGAGTGGCAAATTCCTCGAATTCGTCGTCACGACGAAGGGAATTCACATAGAACCCGACAATGTGTGAGCTATTCAAAAGCTTCAACCACCCAGGAATCTCAAGGAATTGAGAGGACTACAAGGACGTCTAGCTTACATTCGAAGATTCATCTCAAATCTTTTGGGTAAGTGCCAACCCTTCTTCAAGCTGATAAAGAAATGTGTTTTCTTTATATGGGATGAGCCTTAACAAGCGTTCGATGAGATCAAGACTTATCTCTCGAATCCACCTGTCTTGGTGGCCCCGGTCTCGGGGAAACCCTTCCTGATTTATGTGTGGGCAATGGAGCATTCTCTTGGCGCCGAAAGGAGTAGATCCTTGCAGGGATCCGAAAGGCGATACCCCATGGTCGAAAAGGAGTGCTTGGCCTTGTTGTTCGATATCCAAAAAATACGACACTATCTGGTTGGTCAAACCATACACGTCATCTCCCGGATGAATCCCATCCGAGTCTTCATGATACGGCTCAGGTCGTTAAATTGGTGTCTGGTAATATGGGCACTCTTGCTGTCTCAATACGACATACACTTCATGTGACAGAAGTCTGTCAAAGGATAAGCAATCTGCGATCTCATGACCAGTCATCCGCTCAAGTCGAAGACGGACCTATTCGAAGATATGCCGGATGAAACCCACGAGGTTAATGCAACCTTGTAGGAAGAAGTTTGAGGATTATATTTCGATGGAGCTTCTCGCATAGGCACAAATGGGACTATCATCGCGAGGGTGGGTGTGGTCTTGGTTTCTCCACAAAACCATGTATTAGCCCGAGCTTTCTCTTTAACTGAGTCGTGTACCAATAATGTGGCTGAGTACAATACGCTACTCATCATACTCGACTTCGCCAAGGAGTTAGGGGAAAATCATCTCAAAGCTTACGATGACTCTCAGCTTATCGTCAGACAGATGATAGGAGAATACGAAGTTAGAAACGACGACTTAATCCTGTGTCATAAAGCGGCCATCAAACTAGCCGAATCATTCGAAAGCTTCACATTGAGCACATGCTTCGTTCTAAGAACACGCATTTAGGATGCCCTGGCGTCATTGGTAGCTAACCTAGCTCAACCGCTAGGAACAAGTCAACGTCACAAGCTGACAACTCTTCCGACCGGAGTATATTCTGGAAGTGAATGCAACTCACTAGGCTACAGGTTAACTCGAATAAAGAGATTGGCATTTCCCAATCATCGACTATGTCTTATACGGCATGCTACCCGAAGATGTAAAAGGAGCAAGATTCTGTTCGCAGACGTGCTCCGAAATTCTACTACGATTTGATAACAAAAGCATTGTATCGTAAGTTATATGACATCATGTTGCTTCGGTGTCTCTTAACGATAGAATCACAGGAAGTCCTGCGGGAAGCCCATGATGGTACATGCGGCGCTCACCAATCCGGTCCCAAGCTTTGGGATCGCTTGCGAAGGATGGGCTATTATTGGCCCAGAATGATCCACGACGTTATTGCTTACGCCAAGCATTGTCATGCGTGTCAAATCCACACCAACTACATTCACAAACCACTCAAAGACCTGCATCCGACAGCGACTTCATGGCCATTTGAGAGATGAGGGATGGATGTCGTCGGACCGATATCTCCACCATCAGCCAAAGGTCATCGCTTCATCCTTACGATAACCGACTATTTTTCTAAGTGGACCAAAGCAGTTCCCTTAAGAGAAGTCATGACCGGTGATGTGATCAAATTCATCAAACATCATGTTGTCTACCGATACGACATTCCAAGATATATCATTCATGATAATGGATCACAATGCGTTAGTCATGCATTAACTCGGTTCTGTGACAAGTTCAAAATACAGAACCTGGCGTCCACGACCTATAATCCATCAGCAAATAGACTAGCAGAGGCTTTCAACAAGACGATCGTCAAGATCTTAACCAAGCTGACGTCCAACAGCAAGCGCGATTGGAATAAAAATCTCGGTGAAAGCTTATGGACATACTGAACCATAGTTCGCACACTAACCGGTACCACACCTTATTCACTGGTATACTAGTTCAAAACAGTACTATCACTGGAAATTCAGATTCCGTCACTACATGTCACACTCGCAACGGGGATGATGATCGAACAAAGTCATCAGTGACGTCTCGAAGGTCAACAACATATTGAGTTCTATCAAGCTCGAATATCTAAGGTTTTCAACAAGAAAGTCAAGAACCGGTCTTTCAAGGAAGGGGAGTTGGTCCTTGCTTTTCGACGACCTATGATACTCAACTCCAAAAAAAAGAAAAATTTCAACCCAAATGGGAAGGACCATTCGTGATAGAGACGGTCTATTCGAATGGAGTTTATCGCCTCGTCAAACCGAATGACTATAAGATCATGATGCCTATTAATGAAAAAATCCTGAAGAAGTACTACTCATAGTCTTCCTTCAACTTCCACAAAACTATCAAGTTAACAGTCACCTCTGATAGTCATTTTCTTCTAAATTTCCCTCGTCGATCCTCTTCAACGAGATGACGGGCCCACACAAAAGGTATCACGTTAACAGTCTCCTCCGACAGTTGATTTCCTCTAAATTTTCTCTGTCGATCCTCTCCAATAGGATGTCGGGCCCACTCCCACTGTTATGTTAACATTACACCTCTGATATTCAACTTGCCAATCCTCTTCAATAGGATAGTAAGTCCTCAAAGTTGCTCCAACCGCGATAATCTTATCAACTTGCCAATCCTCTTCAACAGAATGGTAAGTCCTCAAAATTGCTCCAATCGCGACAATCCAATCAACTTACTAATCCTCTTAAATAGGATGGTAAGTCCTTAAAGTCTCTCCAATCGTGACAATCCAATCAACTTACCGATCCTCTTCAATTGGATGGTAAGTCCTCAAAGTCGCTCTAATCGTGACGATCCAATCAACTTATCAATCATCTTCAATAGGATAATAAGTCCTTGAAGTCGCTCCGATCGCGACAATCCTAGCAATTTACCAATCCTCTTTAATAGGATGATAAGTCCTCAATGTCGCTCCAATCGTGACGATCCAATCAACTTACTAATCCTCTTCAATAGGATGGTAAGTCCTCGAAGTCGCTCCAATCGCGATAATCCCGTCATGTTAACATTACACCTCTGACAAATCCTCCACTAATCTTTTCTAATAGGATGGTGGGTCCACAAAACTATAACATTAATGATTATCTCTGATAGTCAACTTTGTTATTCCCACAAATGACGTTGTCCGTTCAGTTGTCACACTCCTATGTCCCTGAACGATTTGATCCATTCTGAGCGTTCTAATATTCTTAGAACAATCGATGATAGTAGCCTACCATGCGATGTGCTACTATTCTAATCACTCGTCACACTAATACGTCCATGAGCGATCTGATTACCCTAACACCGTCATTCCCACAAATGACGTTATTCGTCAATAATGGCCTACCAAACGATGTGCCCTATCGACTCCCTATTTCCGAACATCGACCTACCAAGCGATGAGTCATTGTTCGAACTCTTGATCGGTCATTTACCTAAGTGACCATTCACCCTTAGGCTAAGTTGTTATATATAATGATATGGCCTAACCTAATTACAGCTTAACAGTTGTAATTAACCCAACCCGATGCCTCGAACGGCTATGGGTAGAGAAGAAATTTTGGCGTTAAGTCTAAAAAAACTTCTCGACAACTCATCATACTCAGGAGAATAGTATGGCTAGCCCGATTTAAATGGTAATCGGTAAAGGCAAATCAAATCCATTGATAGCTGAGGGTTTACTAAAAATCTTAAGTGTTAGTCAACTGAGAAGGCGGGAGAGCAAGAAGATATGCATCCAAAGCATTGAAAAAGACAATTGGACAACAAAAGCATAAACTTCATTCAAAAAGAAATTTTGAGACATTACATTCAAACAAAGTTAACAAGAATGTCTCAAAATCAATTCAACCTGACGAGCTTAGTCCAGCAAGCTGAAAGATGCGAGCCCGGCCTTAACAGCGGCTAACTCCTTCGTCTGGTCCGCTCAAACCTGATCCTCCGCTTCCTTCTGGATCTTGGCTTCAGAAGATGCAATAGCAGTAGCTGTTTCTTCTTGATGCAGTGCATGGAGAGCTTGCATTTCTCTTTTAACTACGCGGTGAACGCTCACGCTCTCAAGCTGGAGGTCCTTCAGAGTCGACTCTTCCTCGACAACCTAGGCCTTCAGTCGAGAGATAGTGGAGGCAAAAGCGTTCATCGCAACCGGCAATTGGCGTTGCTACCAAAGCAGATCCACGATGAGAGCCTCCTTCTCTGATATACTCATCTCTCGAGCTTCACGCTCACGCATCCTTTTGATCCGAGCCTGGCCGATGAGCCGTACTACCTCGTTAACCTCATCGGAGAAGACCAGCCTCTCCAAGTGTACCATGGTTTCCTCTAGGCGAATGAGTTTCTGTTCGCAAAGACTGGCCAGTTGATCACTACCTACGCGCTGAATAGCCTTCAAGCTATCTGCTATGAAGGTTTCAAACTCCACGAAGGTCCCCCACCTAACGCTAACGATACAGTTTGCTTGTTTCATAGCATTTTCCAACTGTTGGATGAGACCCTATATGGATCCGGAGTCCGGAGAAGCAGATTCCTGACCGAGTGCAATCATAGCAATAGGCTGGATCAAGGGGGAGTGGCTCTTCGTCATCAACAGGCGGCCTCCATCCACCCCCTTTGTTTGTTGGGTTCGGGAAACCAGGCTTAAGTTGAGGCTGTGAGGGGAATTGCGAAGCAGACACGGGAGTGGACTCTTCTTCTTCATCATCAGAGATCGTGATGGGTTCCGATTTGATAGGCTCCGATCCCGCCGGTCTCCTTTTACGGGAGATCTCTTCATATTGATCTGCTTCCCTTGCAAGGAGGGGTTTCTTTCTAGATGACCTCAGTATACGAGGCCTAAAAATTAGGACATCCTCTCGAGCTGCAAAATACAATGGAAAGAAGTTAGAAATTTTGACTCAAAAGGTTAAAAAAATTTCTAAGTCTTGAAGACAGGCGACCTGCAAAGTACAAGCGAGCTCCATCATGCAAGCGGGCTAACAAAGCTTACCAATCAAAGCAGAGTTCACTAGAAGACATAAGCTTTCCTAATGAAAGAAGAGCCCGCCTAACAAGCAAGCTCGCCTGGTAGGCAGAAGCTCGCCGATCAAAGCAAAGCTCGCCAGACAACTGAACTCGCTTGGTAGGTAGAAACTCGCCAATCAAGCAAAGCTCGCCCATCAAGCAGAGCTCGCCATACAACTGAGCTCCCCTGATAAAGGTAGAAACTCGCCTAATGAAAGAAGAGCTCGCCTGAATAGCAGAACTCTGTTGGAATTAACGAAGTTTACCATAGAAGATGAACAAACACTGTTCATCTTCCCAGTCTCGTTCGTTCATGAGTTCATTTCAATCCCACAGTTCTTAACTTACCATTGTGAGTTCGGGTCACATCGGAGGTGGCTGTAGTGGCGACGCCAAGAGCAGCAAAAGAGAAAGTTGTCCTCTTCCCCTTTAAGGCGAGCATCTTCTTAGGTGTCATTCCGAGGTTGAGGTTCGATGAAAAAGGCTCTGGTTTTCTTTGAAAGCTTGAGCGAGAAATTTTGATAGCATAGTAACCTCCCAACATGGGAGATGAATGCTTTATATAGGCGAAATCTCGACGGTCGAGATTCGCCAGTTCAGTCGAAACGAGCGGCTCAGATCGTCTGTAACAGTTCGAATCGAACGGCCACGAGTGCACGGGATAGTCAGAATTCCAAACGAATGGTCAAGAGTTGGTAGTTCAGTTTGAACGGCCATGATCGTTCATATAAATGACGATCGAGATAGAGAGCACTGTTGAATCAACGGCTCAGATCGAGCACGTGAAGACGAGTCGCCCCCTTAGCTGGCGAGCGCAAGAAACCACCCACAGACACGTGGCACGCCTGCTACAGACTTGGTTCTCGCCCGCAGCCATCCAGCTTGCCTATAAGCATGAAGTTTGCCTGGCGACGTCTAAAGCTCGCCCGCACATTTGGAGCTCGCCTGCCAAGGGTTTAAACTCGCCTGAAGACTCGAGCTCGCCTTTACTTTATCAAGCTCACCTGAAGAATTCAACTCGACCAAGGGGCTCAAATTCACCCAAACCAATAAACAGTGATCCTCTTCATTCAAAGTATTCCAGACCACATGCAACATGATTTAGGTCTGAAAACTTTGAATGAGGTTTTGTAGGCAATAAAAATTGCATTTACACAAAAGAACTCAAAACATCGCCTGTTTGAGTTCGCCTGCATGCTCAAAGCAAGCAAAGCTCTCCTGCATTTGAGAGGCCAAGCAGAGCTCGCCCGCAAGCTTGGCTAGCCAACACGCTTTGTTCGCATGAACGAGCCAAAGTTTTTCAATATGGCTTGACTCGCTAGCACGAGTCAAACTCGCCTGATTGTTTGACTCGCCAATCGCTCGCCCGCACGAGTCAAGCTCGCTTGTAGGAGGTTCGCCCGCACGAACTGAGCTCGCCAGATAGGATTAAGCTCGTCAAAATGCTTAAGGGATCTGTCAGCCGACCTCGCTTGTAGCAAAGATCATCTGCAAGCTTGCCTGAGCATTCAGACAGCATCCAAGCCTACCTACAAGCCCTCCAGCCTCGCCTGAGCGGTGCAAACTGCTACTTGCTTATGGGAGTGGGCATTCCTACTTCCCACTTTTTTGGGGTGATGAAGCATGACTCTCACCACCCCTAAGTAGTCACATCTCACGGCTATGGGGGAGGGCATGATGCTCCTCACCTAAGTAGTCACATCCCACAGCTAGAGGAGGGCATAGTGCTCCTCACCTATTAGTGATCACATCCCACAAGTTAAGGGGGGAACCAGGCTTTCCCTTGCCTATTTAAAAACATTCTTTGCTAACGTGAAAGAGGTCTTGCTCCGGGCTGGTGTTTAGGCTCTTCAAGCAGAGACTTCCATTGGCTTGCTTGGTTAAAAATTCTTGGCTATAAGCTTGGATTGTTGAAGTAGACTCAATCTAGACTCTCAGATTGAGCCTCATTAGCTCTCTGCAAACTCTTGCATTGTAGCCCTCTCTAAGCTTTCAGCCTTGATACTCATCAAGCTCGGGTATAATCGAACTCAATCACACAAGAGCTTCTACTGTGTACTAAAGCTCAACCGCAATTTCGATCGGATCGTTCAAGGGAAGCAAATTCGACGCAAGCATTCAAGAGAGGCATCCTATCGCTACCGAAGGACCCACGTTAAACAAGAAGAGCATTTTCTTTGTTTCTGTTATAATTATTGATCCTTAGTTTGTAATAAGCCATTCTTATTAATACAAACAAATCCTTTCTCGGGAGTCAATTTTTTACGTCGAATAGTAACTGACGCCAAAGTCATAGGATTAGTAGCATAACTGACTCTTTGGATTTAGCCCACGTGGGTTGACTGGGTCTTCATGGTCGTTAGCCTCCTGGCGTCGAACTTCATTTGATGAGATGAGCCTCGCTGTGTAGCAAGGTTTATCTAATGAGACGAGGCTTGTTGTGTGGCGAAGCTCGTCTGACAAGGTGAGCTTTTCTCTCTGGGTTAGTCTCGTTGTGTAGCGAGGCTCATTCCTGAATGAACTTAATTTTCTAGGGTGAGTCTTGCTGCGTGGCGAGCCTCATTCGTGAAAGAACTTCGTCTTTGGAAGAACTTTATCTTCAATGACGAGCTTCATCTTCTGAAGGAGCTTCATCTCTAATGATGCACTTCATCTTCTAAATGATGAGGTGTTGAGAGCCTCGTCTGACTGAGACGAGCTTCATTGACTGAGATGAGGTTTGTCATTGTGATTAACCTCATAATATTTGAGCAAGCTTCGACACGCTTTTGTCTTTTGGCATTTTTAGTGCCTACACCAATATCAGTGACATGCTCTCAAAGTCTATGCTTTTGAAACATAAGGACCCGATTCTCCTATCATTTCATGTATCATAGAAAACACATTCATTGATAAATCACTTTTAGATTTAGGAGCTAGTGCGAATCTTCTTCCTTATTTAATTTTTCAACATCTAAATGTAGGTGAATTAAAACCAATCAGATGTACCCTCCAGTTAGCTAAAAGATCTGTAAAAATTTCTAAGAGAGAGTATAGGATGTTCTGATCAATGTGGGGCACATTATTTTTCCTGTTGATTTCATAGTCTTGGAGATGCAGCCCGTTTTTAATCTTAGAGGTCATACACATGTTATTTTAGGAAAACTATTCTTAGCAACTTTTAATACTGTGATCAATTGTAGAACTAGTCAAAAAAGCCATCCTTCGAGAATATAACTATTGATCTCAATATTTTTAATGTAGGGAACCAGCCGACTGATTTCTTAGATCAACCACTAGAAGTAAACTACATCTAGAAAAATTCAAGTGAAGAGTTAGAAGAGGAGAGTGAGTCAGACTCGAGTGTTGAGAAGCTCTTTGGTGATGAAATCAAGATACTAGGGGAATTTGAATAAGAATTGGTCTTCACGGAGTCAGACACAAATTTCTCTGATCTCAGTTTTGAAAATTTTCTTGTTGATGAGCTTAGGTTCCTCGAAAAATATAGATCAACCAGCTTATCATACCTCAACCATAAATCTTAGGTTTTGAAGAAATTAACTAGTTGATTCAATTTTAAAATTTTATTTTCTATACTTGATTTCCTCCATGTTTTACTTATTTTGATTTTTCTCTTTTTGATTATTTTTCCTCAAAAAATATAGAACAACCAGCTTATCATTCCTCAACCATAAATCTTAGGTTTTAAGAAATTAACTAGTTGATTCAATTTTAAATTTCTATTTTCTATACTTGATTTCCTCCATGTTTTACTTATTTTGATTTTTTTCTCTTTTTGATTATTTTTTCTCTTCTTGATATCATTGTTTCCTATTTTATTTATTTCTTCCCCTTGTTTATTCTTTGCTTTCTTTTATTTGTTCACTCTATTTCTCCCATATTATTCTATTTTTCTTTTATTTGTAAATAATCACACTCTTTATATCTCTACATTTTCATTCCTCTTTATCCACACATATTTTTAGGATCCAATTTAAAAAAAATTCTACACACCTTCCTTGTGGGATCGACATTATATCTCTTGTAACTTTGGTGCATGTCTATTATGCCACGTTATCACAAAAGCTTCAAGGTGACAACATGGAAATGTCGAGCAGAGAAGAAGTGTTGGAGAGTAGCTCGAGCGATGATGACAAAAGAGCGCACTGTTGTCTCATGGCTAATGAAAGCGATGATGACTTGTTGATTGAAATGTAATTTGTGGTTTCACTTCATCTTTCTTCACACACACACACACACACTATATATATATATATATATATATATATATATTCATTGATGACTTGTTGATTTATATGTAATTTGTGGTTTCACTTCATCATCTTTCTTCACATTCACATGAATAAGATTCATATCATCAATTATGGTGTGTTGTTAGTATATGTTGACTTTAAATCATATTCATGTTTGCATATGCATGTAACTAGTGCATGAAGCAAGCTACGAGTAGTTTCTTTTGCACTAACTTAAAAAATTTGCCAATGTGCAACTGAATGTTATTGGAAATGTGTATACATGAGTGTATTTGTTAAAAGATGATCAAAGGTCCACACTCATATATATAATCCACATAAAAATATTCACACTCTTGAAATTTGTTAGTTACATATCTCAAAGCGTAGCCATCATATACCAAATGAAACATGTTTAGATATGTGTACATTGCCCGCCAAACTCTATCAATCTTCCTTGTGAGCCCTATAAGGCATAAGTGATAGGTTGATATTTTGGTCTTTCTATGCAAGTTGAGAATATATTCTCCATTGGCTTATTCATATATACTTATTTGTATTTTTAAAAATAAATATCACATTTGTTTGTTGATTTGAGTCGCTCTTTCTGATACACTTCGTATTGGTGTTAGGAGCTTTCTACACTTACATGAAGTAATTTGATGGTTCCACGTGTCCATTGATATCAACTTCTAATTTATATTTTTTATATTAATTTTTATGGGCTTGCAACTATCTCTTTCTTTTGGCATTTATGTGGTGTTATTTGACGATTTATTCTTTTATATGTTTCACATGGGAGATTATTTGATTTGACGCTTTGGGGTATCCCACTCTCAATTCATACCCAACGTAATTAGGGTTTTGGTGGGCTTTATGGTGATCTGCCACAAGGTCGACGTCTCGCTAAGCATGCACCTGTTGGGGAATCTGGTTGGCGTCAAGTCGACGAAGAACGACCCCCACTACTTCCTCCACTACACTGGGGGTTTAAATTTGTATCGGACGCTCCAAAGTCAAATAGAGACTGGAAGGAGTGGTTCGTATGGGTCTTCGGGGCCAACAACGTCCTATCCTCCCCCAACTGGTCTGAGGTCAACAATGACGCACTGAACCCGTGCATCCTTACCTCTAAGGAGAGGCGGCAGATGGAAAAGATCCACTCTTATTTCGAGTCTCGGGAGAGAGAAAATTTCTTCCAGGCGGCATCTCACCGAGTGGCGATCGTATCGGATGTCCCTCCATTGAGGCCGACAAGGTGAGAGCGCGTATGTTGGTCCTCCCTCTTAAAAAATCCCTAAGAGGAATTTGAGGGGGGAAGAGTCGGGCTCAGCCATGAGGTCCTAGAAGAGGTTGAGGGGTAATCTAGACCACGAGGAGGTAGATGGCTTGAGGTCGCGAGTGGCCGAGATCGCTGCCCAGCCGGTGGGACAAAGGGTGAAGATGAAGAAGGAGAAGCCCCTCACAAGGAAAAGGAGTCTGGAAACGAACCAAGGGCCCAGTGGGCCGACTGAGCAGATCTAGGTCAACTCGATCGAAGAGCAGCAGTCAGCTGTCCCAGCTTGTAGGTCGGATGAGGTTGTTGTCATCGACAATGCTTCTCCCCTAGGCCAGCGGGGGCGGCCCAAGCGATCTTGGCTGCTGAAGTTAGAGCTCCTGTTGAGGAGGCAGTCGGGCTGAGCCCTGGGCCCGAACCATCCCACCGGCCAGGCAAGGATCCTGCTGGGACTTTGGGAGGTGCCAAAGAATAAGCAGTGCCTCCTCCAGAATCTATGGCGGACGAGGCCTGTAGGGAGCCGGAGGACTGCTCCTACTGGCCTTTTCTCCAGTGGGTTATGGAGCTTGACCCCCAATTCTGGAATAAGTCCAAGGGCATGTTGGTTGGAGTGTCGTCGTTCCCCTGTTCACCCAGGAGGGAGTTGCCAGAGGATGGTAGGTTCATCGCGGAGGAGCCTCTCGACAAAGAGAGCCCGATCATGGGGTCAACAACTGCCCAAGTCCGCGCTGTCCAACAGTTCACCCTCTCGAAGGATGAGGTGTTCTTACAGGAGATGCCAAGCATGGACTTGCACTTGGCCCTCAAGAGCTATTTGCTTCGTGGGGCGCTGCCTGAATCGGAGCTGTTTAGCTAGCTCGCCTACATGTACAACTCTCCTCTTGAGTTGCAGGCAGACTTGGCTAAGGAGAAGTTGACCATGGAGGAAGTGGAGAAGAGGGTCGCTACATTGGAGGCCGAGCTAAACAATAATGAAGCCAGCCAACGCTAGGAGCTGGACGTGAAAGAAAAACTCCTTAAGTATAGATCTAACGACACCAAGCAGGCAGCCTCCATTGGGAAGCTCCAAGGCGAGGTGGCACAGCTAAGGGAGGAGGTTGGCCACCTCCAGCAAGAAAATTTTCAGGCGGGACGACCGCCTAACTTCTCTGGAGGGGGGGGTCGAGTTCGAGAGGCGCCTTAAGGTGACGGCCAAGAAGGATGCTCGATCGAGTCTTTTCTCGGCCGAGCAACTGAAGCGAGACCTCAAGGAAGACCGGTCGGCTCATCAAACGGTTATGACAATTGTCAAGAACCTCAAAGATCGGCTCGTTCGCTTGGACTTGGAGTAGTACAAGGCAAAAGTGGTCAATGACTGGCGCTAGGGCCCCTTGGGAAAACTGAGGTGGGCATGGCTTACAAGGCTGGTGTCAACTACATGCTCTCACTGCTCCCTCCTGCCTCTCACCACGCGCCTGATCGCCCTTACCCTCCCTAAGTCTCTTGCTATCTCGACCTCCTAAAGGAGATCGAGGCAAGGTGAGGGGGCTAGAGCTGGTATTGAACAACCATGACGACGAGTCAGGTGACGACCCTAGAGAAGTCCCTCCCGCTTCCTCTTCTGCTGCTCCCGCCCCTGCAGTCTCCGTAGAGGACCTCCTAAGCCCTACTCTTGGATTTGGCCGAGAGGCCTAAGGGCTTATATCTTTTTCTTTTCTTTTGTAAATATCGATATGGATAATGTAATAAAGTTTGTAATAAAATTTAAAGTTAGAATGAAGATTTGGACTTTGTTGTCATTCTGGAATTTGCCTTCAATTATTTCTTATTTTTGCTTGTAGCTTCGTTCTGATTGAGAGAACAAGTGCTGATTGTTGTGAGTCGGTCGTGTTGTGACGACCTGAGTGTTGAGGGGTCAAGACGACTGGCTCGTTTTACGCCTTTTGTTGGCGAGATGTCTGGGTCTTTTTGTCGAGGAAGATCGGCAAGTTGAAGTGCCTAGGACTTAATGAGGACGCCTAGGTATTTTCGACAAATGATAACCCGGAGGTTGGGTGCCTAGGTCTTAATGAGGATGCCTAGATATTTTTGGCAAAATAACAACCCGGAGGTTAGGTGCTTAGATCTTAATGAGGATGTCTATGTCTTTTCGACAAATAACAACCCGGAGATGGGGTACCTAGGTCTTAATAAGGACGCCTAGGTATTTTCGGCAAATGACAACCCGAAGGTTGGGTGCCTCGGTCTTAATGAGGACGCCTTGGATTTTTCGACAAACTGGCAACCCAGAGGTTGGGTGTCTAGGTCTTAATGAGGACACATAGGTCTTTTTAACAAATGACAACCCGAAGGTTGGGTGCCTAGGTCTTAATGAGGATGCCTAGGTCTTTTCAGCAAAGTGATAACCCGGAGGTTGAATGCCTAGGTCTTAAAGAGGACGCATAGATCTTTTCGCCCCACTATGGTGTTCAAGTTGTGAATGCAGGAGCCGACCGAATGGCAAGTGTGCCTTGGGTTTACCCCGAGAATGCACTAAGGGCTTAGGATTCCTGCACAGATTTGGTACCACGAGAGTGCGACACAAGAGTCAGTTTCAAAAGGACTTCATTTATAATGAATGAAACTTTGTACAGATTTATGGAAAATATTTCTTAAGGTGCTCGACATTCCAGGGGTGTTGCAGGATTCTTCCATCTGGGGATCTTAGCCGATAAGTGTCTACTCGTAACTCCTCTAAGACTGTGTACGGGCCTTCCCAGCCAGGAGCTAGCCTGCCTCTCCGGGTGTCTTTATCAAAAGCAGCTTTATAGAGGATGAGGTCACTAGCGTTGAGCCTTCTGGGTCGGACCTTGCTATTGTAGTACCAGGTGATTCGTTGCTAATTGATGGCCTAGGTCAGAAGCGCTTTTTCTCAGGTTTCATCCGGGAGATCGAGCCCAACCCGAAGTCCTTCTGAGTTTAACTCTTCGTCAAAGTATTACAGTCGGATGGTTGGTACGCCTACTTCGACTGGAGTAACCGCCTTGGTGCCATAAGATAGCTAGAATAGAGTATCCCCGGTTGAGTTCTTATGGGTTGTGCGGTAGGACCAAAGGATACCAGGCAACTCTTCATCGCAGTTCCCTACCGTTGCATCCAGCTTCTTCTTCAATGCTTGGATGATGCACTTATTAGCAGCCTCTGCAAGTCATTTGGATTTGGAGTGGGTGACTAAAGAGAACTCGAGGCGAATGTTGTACTCCTCACAAAAGCTTCGAAAGCCTCCGATGTCGAACTGAGTGCCATTGTTAGTTATGAAAGAAAGGGGCACACCAAAGCGACAGATGATGGACTTCCATAAAATTTGTGACGTTACTTTCACCAATCTTAGTCAGGGGTTCAGCTTCAATCTATTTGGTGAAGTAGTCAATTACCACAATGAGAAACTTCCTTTGTTTTGAAGCTAGGGGGAGAGGACCTAACAAATCCATCCCTCATTATACAAATGGTATAGTACTCAGGATGGAAGTTAGTTAGGTGGTCGTTGCTCGCGGGATGGATGAGAAAAACTAACACTTCTTGCACTGGGAGACGAGTCGCCTTAACTCAGCCAATATGGTGGGAAAGTAGTACCATTGGCGGATGACTTTCTGAGTGAGGGTTCGGGCCCAGGATGGTTTCCACATGTTCCCTCATGGATCTCCCTGAGAACATAGCTGGCCTCTGGTGGATGAAGGCACCGTAGATAGGGTCTTATACCACTGCTCGAGTATGACATTTGATAGTACTGTCCATCGATCATGGGTAGCGGTAGAAATTTCTTTGTAGACGCCTTGCTTCGGTGGGATCTTCAGGCAAGATGCCCTTTGAGTTGATAATGAACATGTGTGTACCTAGATGTATGTGATGCTCATCGTGGTAAACATACTCTTCATCACATCAAAATTGCTTGCAATGGTAATCCAATTGGTTGTTTGAGGTAGTAATTTACAAGATGATTAAGTATTTAAGGGAATCCTGATTTTACCACAAAGGCACACTTGGCGGGATTAAGCTTCATGTAGTTTCTTCAAGCTGAACTTGAGTAATGTAGCTCTGGTGTGGTCCTTCAGGGTGAGACTGGTCAGCCTTATATTCAGAACCAGGCATACTTGGTCGAAAAATAAAGAGGACCCCACGGTGAGCGTCAAACTGTTGATGTTAATAATCAAACAGATAATATAATAGGGTGAGGTTGATTAGGGGGTCGCTAACTTCTCCGAATATCTAATTTTGAGCAGAGTAGCTTCAGCAAGCACAAATAGCAATTTATGAGAGGATGAGGACTAGTTTCCTCGTTGTTCCTCCGACGATCAAGTCAGTTGATGGACTTGGGTGGGAAAATGATGAACTATGTGAATTCTATAGTGTAGTGTAGTGAAATTCTTAGATCTTGCTTACGTAGAAAATTCCTCCCTTTCGATATTTAGAATAGTATTTATAATGGTGGAAAAAGGGTAGAATGACAATCTCAGCCGAGCACAGGATGGTGGCAAACGAGTATAGCCTGGCGGTTACGTCAGCACCTACTTTACAGGTGTCGGTTGACGAGTGGAGAAGAGGTCACCTCAGTATTTAATATGAATTGATTAGGGCCATGGCGGTGCCGACGTGGTTCGATGTGCCATGAAGACTATCGAGGCTAGAAGTATGATGGTGTCTGCCAAGCATTTAATGTGACGCTGATGCGTTGTCAGCGGGGGTTTCGAGGTTGAGGTCGTCCTTTGGCTTGGCCGAGAAGTAATGCCTGTCGAGTCGATCTTGCAAGGTGTCGAACAACAGGTTAAGTGGGCTCCTAGCGAGTCATCTTCGACAAGAGAACCGACAAGTACTGCCATTCGAGTCGACCTAAGGAGATGCCGACTTGGCAAGTCGGCTAAGTCGGGATTCTTTGTGGTCCTAACAGTCAATTCGATTTGAGCGGTGCACGTTGCTGGCAAAGGTCGTACTTTGGCGACTGAGAACACCATAAGAGTCTTGACAACGAGCTTCAGTGTAACTTGGTAGTGAGTTTCATTTGAAGCTTCATTCTAAGGAACTTTATTTGAAGCTTTACTTTGACTTGGTCTTAGTAACGAGCTTCAGTGTAACTTGTGCGAGATTCGCTGCAACTCAGACGAGCTTTGTTATGGCTCATGTTTAGGCCATTCCGATCTGATTAAGTGTTTAGACCATGGGCGTCCACTTGTTGAACTTATATTGGGCTCAAGTATTAGATTTTGTACTATTTGTACTAAGTATTTATCCAGAATTGATCTTGAATATTTTGACCATCTACAGTACTCATGCCAGAATTTAATTGAGGAATTTGTCACTAGCTAGAGCTAGGGACAGTAGCGTGTGAAGAATTTAGGTTAGACGACTAGTTTGGGAGAAACTTGAGTTTCTATCTTGTAAGCTAACTGAATTAGGTTTGTCATTTAGGAGAACTTTCATATAGTGATGAAGTCTCTTCCCTAGATGGAAGAGTGGATGTAGAATTATTTTCCAAAACCACTATAAAATCTTTTGTGTTCTCATTGTGATTATTTCTATGATTATCACATTACTTTTTATTTTTTATTATTTTTATTCCGCTATATATTCTGTGCTTATAAAAAATAATAAACAATCTTATTCATCCATCTCTAGACTTACATTTTAGATCCAACACATATGAAACTATCATGTAATATATCAATATTTGTATACTACTTTAATTCTACTATTATAGTGATAATGGATTTGTTTATCTCATCGTTGATTTTAAGACAAATTAGAAAGGGTCTTAAAACTTTTTGGTCTTTTACTTCTTTTACAAATTCGCAACCCACTAGGGCTCCATTTAATTTACCACATGGTGCTAACACCATCAATTCAAAGACGTTAGCAAACCAAATTTCCAACCTCAGTAAGTAATAACTCCTCAATTATGGACATAATCCCCAACGAAAATAATACCAATGATGGTGAAAATGATGCATGTGCATATTATAGAGCCACTGAGTGAGTGAGAGAACATGACACCCACGATCATAATGGATGATATTAGATGAGGCAAAAAAAATTTGGCGTCACCCTATCGAATGGCTCAAACATTAATCAATGATAAGGATGACCTTTTTTCTCCATTGATGAGACCAAGAACGATGGGGATGTGATGAGAAAGAAAACCATCATTAATTAAAACTGAAAAAAAAAATGAAAACAAAGGAGCAAAAATGGGACCCACCCAATATTCGCGCTGCCTTGGTGGGCAAAGCAAGGTACAAGGCCTTGTCGCCCTCATCTCCTATTATCTCCGTATCTAGAACAAACATTTAACTAATCACCGCACACTAATTTGTAAAGAGAATCAAGACCTCCAGAGCTTCATTTCTTTTTTATTTACTCGCTCCTTTTTTATTTATATTCATTTTGAAACAACAATGAATAAACTTTTGGATTGTGTTGACAGTTGTGATAGATTGGATTTGAAATCATTGACCATCTAGGACGAACTATTAGCTTTTGGCTTAACTAGGAGTGTTGTTGGTGGAATATTATAAGAAGAGAGGCACTAGAGGCACACTCTATACCACACCTCCCCTCCTGCTACAGTCCATCGGGATCCACTTGAGATTTAAAATTTAAATAGTGGTGTTAGGGACACACCCCCTATCACACCACCAACCACACCCCCCTCTCTCATCACTATAGTAAACCGGGCTACACATGAGATTTTAAAATTTTTAAAATCCCATGTGGGACCCGGTTTACTGTAGCGATGGGAGAGGGGGTGTGGTTGGTGGTGTGTTAGGGGGTGCGCCCCTAACATTATTTAAATTTAAATCTCAAGTGGGCCCCGGTGTACTGTAGCAGGAGGGGAGGTGTGGTTGGAGGTGTGGTGGAGAGTGTGCCTCTATCATTTTTCTTATAAGAACTGGCTTTGGATACTGTTTGTATTTTTGAAAAACCAACCAATGCTCAGAGCAGCCGGGTACACCGTAATAATAAATTTCGAACCAATGCTCATTAAACATCGTCTCTAATTCTAAAAATTTTCTATAAGACAACGTCTTTATTCCAAAAAAAATTCTAGAACCGATTAGAGAAACCACACCCTGTTATTTAGTTCCTCCATAGAGAGGTATCTCTTCCAATAACTGTATTTTTGTCACATCCTCATCTGAATTGTTTCTAATCAAGTTTCTTTTTAGTCCAGCTCTAGTTCCCAACAATTTTCCATCCGGTTTTGAGGAATACGGTGAAAATATAAAAAATAAGAGCTTTGCTATAGGGACCCAAAATATGGGACCAATAAGAGGGACAAGTGATGTGTCCCCCTCCTATTGGATAATGAGTTGGCCATTATTAATAATGGCCAACTCATTATCTAATAGGAGGGGGACACCTCACTTGTCCCCCTTATTGGTCCCATATTTTGAGTCTTTAAGGAATTTTTCAAAAAATAAAGCACAAAATTAATGAAGGTAATCCCCTCAACACTTTTAACAAAAAAAACTCAAAATAACAAATCACTCTAAAAGTATTTATTGTGGTTGTCAATTTATTTCACTAATAATGCACAAAGGAGATGTCTATCCTAACTCAAAAGACAAATATCCAAATCCACTAAACTAAGCATACACCTTACCATGGTGAAACTATGATCGAGAGAAAATAAAATAATAATGACAATAGTTGAGTTAGCGCCGGAATTTCAAAAGTCTTAGGGTGTGTTTGTCAATTTCAAAATAGAATTGAGCTAAACTAGTTTTATCTTAACTAGGCCAAAATTAAAACATATACACGTAGATTTACAAAAAAACACTAACTTCGGGGCTAAATTTTAAACTAGAAAGAACTATTTCAATTTAAATCTAAATTTTACCAAACTAAAAGTAAGATATTGGACCAATATTATACCATCTAAAATAAGTTTTGTAAGTTGTCCAGAAAAACCCCCTTAAATTCAAGGACTTGACTCACTTTAATTCACTATTATAATGTCACGAACCCTGCTTACCGAATATTTTTTAACGGATGGGACCATCGAGTATTTGCTCTCATAAACTTGGGCTATTATTTTAGTCTTTATTTTCCAAATGAATTAACACGTGCTCTCTTATGGTTTGGTGCTAATTAACTTTACCGCAGGCATAACAGTGTAGACTAAACTTTAATTAATACAAAGTATGCGTTAGCTCTACCCAAGTCTAAGCACGAGCTCAAGCCCCGACATCGAATTCCCAGAGCTCGAATTGCCACGGTAAAGAAAAGGACGGAGAGAGAAGGAGCAACTGGCGTAGACTTTTCTTGGTGGACAAGGTTCCTGTGGTGGTCCCCACGCTCGGGAGGGAGGGGAGTATCCTCCGTGGGTCAAAATCCTTTTCAGACAAGCGGGGCCCACGAGGTGCCGCTTCTCACGCCGGTCGCCTCCCCCTCCCGCCTACGGACCGAAGATAGACCGCCTGACACGTCATCGTCAACGATGGCGTCATCACTGTCGCTTCTCTTTCTTTTATTTTATTTTTTTTTGGGGGGGGCAGGTGAAAAGGTTGTACAGGACTTCGTCAGCCTCGCCTCAGTTTTAACCTACTTATCCTCCACTGTTCTGTTCGGCTATAATTTAGGGATAAAATTTTACGAGCTTCAATGAGCTTGAGGCTGCTGTGCACTTCGAAATTTACAGAAGAAGCCCTAAATTTGAGGGCAGTTCACAAAAAATACCAAAACTTTAGCACAATATTTTCTACAGTTGCAGAGAAAGAGAAAACATTGTTTTTTTAAAAAAAAGTTATTTAGACATCTAGCCCTTCATATCTTTAATAATTCCATACTAACCCCTCAAATCCTTAGTGGTCTTGCAATTTGGTCCTTCAATGACCAAAATAACCCTAGTTATGATTACTCTCTTGAAACTTATTTTCTTAAGAAAAAGGGTTTTTTTGACTTTGGTATTCTAAAGTTTACACATTTTTAACTTTAATATCCTAAAATTTTTCGACACTTTCATGCCTTAAAGAGATTGCACTTTCTTTTAACTTTGGTTAGTTAAAGGTTCTCTAATGCTATAGTTATGATAAAGTTTGTACATTTTCACTTTAATATCCCAAAATATTGTTTTTGACATTTTTGATATCTCAACTATAGGGCATCAACGTTAAAAATGTGTAAACCTTAAGATATCAAAGTTATAAAATTTGGAATAATCGGGTATGAAAATGTACTTGATCATATGATATGAGATTATACAAGAATGAATTCTTCATTTATACCATAGGAAGAAATAACTATTTATCTTTTCGATGAGAATTCTTTTGTACATATCATGAAAGAAACCTGTCTTTATATTTCTAATTGAGGAAAACAAATCTATCATAACATATCAT
>BQKN01064083.1:29453-42759 GCA_022839385.1 Asparagus kiusianus
GAGAGAGAGAGAGAGAGAGAGAGAGAGAGAGATACCCCAGATTCCCCAATAAGACAATAAGAAATTCATTTCTTTCAATACTCACTCGTTGTTAATTAATTATTCCAATGGCTGGATCGTATGCTTAATTTTGATAGGAAACAAAATAATAAAATGATTATTCATTGAATGACTATTCATCTATTATATTTTCATCAAATAGGGAGCATGAAGACTATGAAAAAATGGTGGTTCAATTCAATGTTGTCTAAGTAGAAGTTAGAACATAAATGTAGGCTAAGTAAATCAATGGATAGTCTTAATGCTGTTGGACATACCAATGGAAGCGAAGTGCCTATAATAATCACACTTGCTACATCTCTACACTTTTCATTCCTCTTTGTCCACACACATTTCTAGGACCATTTTGAGAAATTTTCCCACACACCTTCCTCGTGGAATCAACATTATACTATACTATAACTTAGTTGAGAACTTGCAACTTGACACCATTTTCACATACCACATCACATTTTCACTTTAATATCCCAAAGTATTGTTTTTGACACTTTGATATCCCAAACTATATAGCATCAACGTTAAAAATGTGTAAACTTTGAGATATCAAAATTATAAAATTTGGAATCTTTGGGTATGATAAGAAAATGTGAACTTCGTGGTATGAAAGTGTCAAAAAAAGGTTTGGAGTGTCAAAAGTGTTAAAAAAGGGTATCAACGTTAAAAAATGTTTACTTAGGTTATCAAAATGTCAAAAAAAAAAAAACTTTGGTCATCAAAGTTTAAAAAGGTGTAGACTTTAGAGTCTTAAATTACAAGCAACCCTTCAAAAAAAGTAGCTAGGGGTATTTTGGTTATTAAGGGTCCAAATTGCAATGACACACAAATTTCAGCCATTATGAGCAATCATTAAGATTTGAGGGACTAATATGGAATTATCAAAGATTTGAGGGACTAACATCTAAATAACCCTTAAAAAAACCTAAACCTAGCCCCAATTTTCTACAGTTGCAAAGAAAGAGAAAACATAGGGATTTAAGAATAGAAATAGTAATATATAAAAAGCGACATTTCAATTTCTGAAACTTTTATAAAATCCCGAGGGATGTTCTGAAATTCCTCAAAACTTCGGAGTTTCGCTAAGGGACTGTTTGGTTGTTGTTGGTAAAGTTGTGTATTTATGATACAACTTGGAAAGTTGTTGTCCACCTCATCATTTTCACTTTTACACTTTTCTTTGTTTGTTTTTGATTCCATTGGAATCATAAAACACTTGTTTGGTTTGCAAAATAAAACTTTAATTGTTTGTTTGAAAAGTATAAAAAGTGGTCCCTACTCAAGTGATCATATTGGTTGAAATTACTTTTTCCTGACTTTAATGTCAGCTTTCTCCTAAAATCATGTCTTTTTTTTTTATGAAATCACTTTACAAGCCACATCAGCATATGAAACCACTTTACACTATTTTTACAATTACAAACAAACAATTGAAAGTGGTGAAAGCTGACATTGGGACCCACTTTTTTATACTTTCCATCATTTTATATGGTAAAAACATACAACCAAACGGGCCCTAAAAAATTTCAAAGATTAGAAAGTTTTATGCAAATCACAGCGGAAATTTCGCGAAATTTACCAGATAATTTAGACGGAGACAGGAGGGGCCCTAAACTCTATTTGCACATTTGCAAAAGCCTCGAAAGCTTGAACTGGAGCTTTCTTGGAGTGTGTACCGGCTTTGGAACTAGAAGCAGGCTGGAAAGTGTCTAATCAAAGCAACAAAGTGCAAGTAGACCTCGATTTAGATATAATTACCTTCAAATAATTGAGCATCACTAATTAGAACAAAATAAGATGGGGGAAAAAAACAAATATTGAAACTCCAAGAGACCTAGACCCTAGGCTTGAACAATGAGCTTCGGCGTGCTACATTGTGGTTGTACTAAAGTTTCAGATTCCAACCCTTTTTAAGGCTAGGCAGTACGAAATGGATATTTTACATGCAAACTGGATTTGGGGGATCTCCTATTTCATTGACCCGAGGGAGGCTTCTTTCTTCTCCACTGTTTGTCCAAATGGGCCTCTCCACCCACAAATAATGGGCTTCAATGTCTCTTTAGTGGGTTTCAGGTGATATAGTTTCTTTAAGGACAAATTTTCAATTTCGACCTATCTAGAAAATTTATTGCAAAATTCGACCTGTTTTGAATTTAATTATCAAATTCGACCCTGGCTGAACTAGGTCGAATTTGAAAAAAAACTTACGAAACTTCACGAAGCTTCAAGTCCCGTGAAGTTTAAGTGGGTTGTTAAACATCACGGGACTTAAAATCCCGTGAAGTTTTGTTATGTACAAAACATCACAGGACTTCAAGTTCCGTGATGTTTCAGATGGAATTTCCCGAGAGCAACAAATTTCACGTGAAGCTGGCGAGTAAAGAAATTTCACGGAACTTCAAGTCCCGTGAAATTGTGAAAATGTTTAATCCAAGTTTAGCGGGGACTTAAACTTCACGGGACTTGCGTAAGTTTTTTTTTTTTCAAATTCGACCCAGTGTCAGGTGGCTGAAACTGGGTCGAATTTGATAATTAAATTCAAAACAGGTTGATTTTTGCAATAAATTTTCTAAATAGGTTGAAATTGAAAATTTGTCCTTCCTTTAATGTGTTGAAGATATTTTGACCGTAACAGGAAAATGGAGCAGATCTCACTTAGCAATGAACACAATAAAGAATCAAAGCTATAATGTTTATTGATATATAGATCATTGACCAACTTGCATAAATGCGAGAGAGTTTTCATTATACAATAATCATAAAATCAAGGTATGTTAAATGAAAACATTTGTGGGTTCACTCACTGTGTAAAAACGTGTAGTAAGTTCGACGAGGATCAGGAAGAAAAGGAAGCTCCTTTGACAAATATAGAGTCCATGAAGATCACAAGTCAATAAAGATCCTCTGACCATCTTGAGCAAGCTGCACTGGAATCCCTTCCCTGAACAAAGAACTTAAATTATAAGCTATCAGTGCTATGTGGATACACAATACAAAATGAAGCCATTATTACAGCAGAGCCCATAATCAATCTAAAAGGAACTAGAGCACGTCTGGAAAACTTTGAATTATAGCCTACTTGTATTATAATTTGCAAATGGATTATGATCCAAGTGAATTATAATCTAGAGTGTATGGTAAATTTAGTGTATTATAACCCATTTTGAATAATAGTGTGTTTGACCAATGAGTGAATTATAATTCATTGTTGTTGTCAAAATAACGGAAAATGACATGAGGTTGGTGGTGAGTTATTAAAGGAGACCTTAGCCTTTGTAAAATCATAAAGGTTATAATTGTGTTTTATTTGGTCAACCCCTTGAATTATAAGCCAAAATAAGTCATTTGCCACACATCTCGAAGTGGGTTATAAGCCACTTTGACCATTTGCTATACGCTCCTAGTCTAAGGGAAAGAATATGATGATTGAATCTGTGCACACTTTCATAATCGGCGGATGGTTCTTGAAGAGATTTGGTCGATAATACCTGACAGACCATTCAGCCAAGGCCTTGTTGTCTTTTTCGTGATCAAACTCGTGTGTCATGCCAACGAACAGAGCTCGTTTAGGGCATATCCTTTTCACAGCATCAAGAGTCTGAAACGAACTCAGCATTAACATTAAATATGAGCTAATTTATGCAAATAAACTATACAAAATAACATGGAAGTGCTAAATCACTTGTAGCGAGATCAACCTGAGGTAAACAGAAGTGAGTATTGTGACTGCCTTCCTGTAGAAAGAAAGAATTGATATTATATATAAATTTGATAATCGCTTCAATAGAAGTAATAATCAAAAAACATAATTAGTCTTGTGTTTCTGGATCAAGCTTGCAATTCAGAAGTCAAAAGTCTTTCAATAAGGGGGTGTTTGGTTACATTTCTATAAATTATAGGAAATGTTTTCCACCCAAAATTTGATTTCCTTGTATTTCTTAAAAAAATTATAGGAAAAGTTTTGAGAAGTTAAAAAGTACAAATTTTCTTACTTCTTGTATTTTGCTTGTTTGGTTCAAAACAAGAAAATGACTAATACCTTTTGGGAAAATAACAACATTTCTTATAATTTATAGAAATGTAACCAAACACCCCCAACTATATAGAAAAGTGAGAACTTTATAGAAATGTGTTAATGAGTTTTATTATTTAAATAATGAATGCGTCAGATTTCCAAGAGATTTCCGCCCATTTTTGAAGGAAATCAATTTCTATAAAAATTGGTACTTTTCTGTACTTTATAGAAAACATTTCTGTAAATCTTTTTTGAGCCAAACACAGTTTATAGAAATCTATAGAAATCTCTTAATTACAAAAATGCCATTGTTTGTACTTTTTGAGAAAACATTTCTCAAAAACAATGCAACCAAACACCCCCTTAAGCCCAAACTTTCAGATGAAAACAAACCAGATAAACAATAAAAAACAATTACAGAAAAAATGTGCTTAGCTCATGTTTGACTCCCATTCTCTGTGCATCTTCACAAAAAGACTAGCAAAGAAGGTAGGCACAAAAGTAAAGCCTTTTTCTCAGAATTTTGGGATTGGTTGTCATAAATCTTTTCTTCCACTCAGTTTTGTTTGAATTCATTTGCGTCGCAAAATTAAACTGACAATATGAACTTTTAGTGTTGCAAGCAGGTCGATTTCAGGTAGAAGGTCTAGTAACCATTACCACAAAGAAACATTCTAGTCAACAACCTGTCATTATATACAAAATCTCAAACTTCTTGGCCACGCTGGCTTGTTCTTTTCTAGGGTCACTTCCAAAAGGACCTAGTGATACCTGCTATTAGGAATAATCAATAAGCTATGCTTGACGATGGAGCCATAATTGGATTCAATTGTGAAAAAGAGATCTGTAAGCATTTAGCGACAATGAAATAGAAGTGGATAAGAATGGTAACAGCAACCTTTCCCAAGAAGCTCAAATTGCTTTCATAAGATGTATGGTTAAGGGAAAGTAAAATAAGCTCTCAATAGATTCCCTCAGCAATAAAAGTGCACGACACAATCCACTATAAGGGAAATGAAAAAAGAGAGGAGGAGATTAAAGCAATCGGAATAAAAAGAATCATTTCAGACACAAAAATTGAAATGTGTGAGACGCGAAGGACAACATTTGAAATGTGTTGAGGGACACCATGGAAATGTCCCAGATCACTGAAAAGGTACTTGTGCAATTAAAAATGCTGAAACGCAGTAAATCTCAACTAAGATGAAGATGCAGGAACATTGACATAAATAAATATCGACAAACCTTGTACAAAGTATCTAGAATGAGAAGATCCAACTGTCCTGCTCCAGATTTTGAAATAACTGCAAGAGTGAAACATATGAAATAATCATTAAAAAGGAAGGGGAAAAGAAGAAGAGGATGCAGGTTTCATATATCTGACATCAGAAAGCAGGCCAGCTAGAATTGGCAAGCAGCACTAGTGAACACATTTAAGTATTACTTATTGGTAAGATGTTTGCATATCGGCCAGAATGAATAATTGTCAATAACTCTATTTTTCTATTTTCCCCTTCAGATTGTCTACAGGATAAAGACATCTTTCCCTTCTGTAGGGAGAGGGAAACGACTACCTCATCGGTATTCTTAAGAGGTAGTGATACTCATCCAACCAGAAAACAATAAAAAAACAATCGAGTTAACAACATAACTATTTAGTTATTGCCTGGAAATTGGGTCAACCCATCTAAACCTGTTACATGAGTTGATTTGAATTGGCTTGGTGTCTCTGCATATAATCAGTGCAATGCTGCTGCATACAGGTGATCTATTAGTATTGGCTAATGAATTGTATTTCCCACCTAGAGATGCTGATTTGGATCAATTCTTCAATTTTCCGGAAAAAAGGGTCTTTAAAGATGTATAAGTTGCAATCATGTTTAAATGTTTAAAAAAGCTCCAGCCGAGCCCTGCCCGCCTAGGTCTTGAAGCGCCTAGGGGATCAGAGACCGCCTCTGCAGACTACAACGCTTAGGTTTTGGCTGTAATTTCCTCTGTTGCTGCCTCCACGTCATCGAACCTCCCATGAACTCCAGCCTCCTCCACCAACTACAAGCACCTCCTCCACCTCCTCAAGCCTTTGGCTAAATCTCCTTCGCCACCACTTAAATAAAAAAGAAATCCTCCTAGGCCTAGCGTCTAGGCCCCAGTTTGACACCTAGTGGTGTGTAGCAATTCCAATAACATTGATTGTAATTAAAAACTATGAAATTACAGAAACACTTGGGCCCTGCTGAGGCTCCCGCCTAGGCGCGTAGGTTCTAGCCACAGGGTCCGACGCCTAGGTGCCTGATGCTTTCCGTAACCTTGATCATGTTGTCCACATACAAAGCAATGGTGCATAATGATTTGTTAATACATGTTCGTTACTTAATTACATGCTAAATTCCTTCTGTTTTTCTCTACTTATTGAAATAAGCCATAGCAGACCAGTACGTTCCGTCAGACATGTTTGAGTAAACCCAACAATCAATTGGACTAGGTTAAAGAGTCAGAATTGATGAGAAAATTAATAATGTGATAATGTTAAGTCATCCTTCTCTAGTCTAACAAAACCCAATGGACTTGACCCACCCTCCATCTATATTTCTCAAGCGTCGAACCTACAACAACAGGAGTAGCAACAACAAAGTCTTAATCCCAAAGTTTTTGGATCAGCTACATAAATCTTAGTCTTCCATTCAATTATGTTTTGGGATGTTTCCTTCATTAAGGGCTAAGGGAATTGTGCACTCCAAGCATCATTCTTGTGAAGTTTTGAGATTGCATCAAATACTATGCTAATGTCCACAATAAGACCTCGAAAAGTGAAGTTATCCAAGCTAACCCTAAAAGTAGGAAGTTATCTACTGTTTTCAGAAGAAATGCCCATCAAAACCCTAAAGAGACTCCAACTAACTAAATATCGGTTTGAATACCTACCTAGAATAGACTGCATTCTAAAATAGAGGGGAGGAGAACCAGGCAATGTTGAAGGAAGTGAAAACAGTGGTTATAGATAAGTTGATTCGAATAAGGGGCTTGGAGAAGGGATATGCCTTCCAGTTGAGTCTGACCTAATCTAGGCCAAGCTTAGGATAGTCCTTGAACTTTAGTAGGATGCAGGTCAGGATTTTTGGCCCAGTTTTTCCTTTAACTATTGCAGTGTTAGATTTGGGCTAAAGTACCTGGCATGATGGTCCCAAATGAATCAGATGCTTCTAAAACTATTATTCGATTGGATTTATATAGGCATTAGATATATCCTTGTTGCTGCATTTATGTGCTTTTTCTGACTATAAGCAAGATACTGAGGCAATCCTAAGAAATAGCGAACGTCATGAAGTCATATTAATGGAAACTGTGACCTCTTTATGAGACGCTATAGTTATGAGATAAATTATAGTTTCGATTATAGATAATAGGCATTTCTGTGTCCGTGTATGACACTCCTTGGACACTTCTTAAATATATATACATATATTTGTTCAGATGTGTACTCACTATATAACATATGCTTTAGTTTAAAGAACATATGATACACTTCTTGGCGTATATCTTCCACTTTATAGTTTTGAGATAAGTTAGTGTGTCATGAAGTCATATTAATGGAAACTGTGACCTCTCTCTGAAATGCTATAATTATGAGATAAAGTTAACTTTTTACTATAGATAACTAGTATGCTCTCTCCCTTAGCATCATCATTCTTATGCCAGATGTGTTTGATTCCCTACAGTCTGATCCGCACACAGCTCTCACAGTAGCATAAAAAATCCCCAGGGATATTTCCTCAAACGGAAAATCCAGCCAATTTGACCACAATTGCAACTACAACAATTTGGAATATACTAAAATTTTTGGGAAAGGCTGTCACATTACTCTATACTGTAAGTTATTCAAACCAAGCATCATACACGCACCCTGATTACAACAATAAAAGCTACAAACAGCTAGAGATGGTAGTATTCACGCTTTCCATCGTTTTTCTTAAATCTGACATAAGAATGATGATGCAGATTTCAAATTGTTCCAATTGTCATGCATGCAGGAAAACTGGAAAACATAAGGATACAACAGCATACCATACTCAGTGCTTTCAGGGAAGCGTGAAACATCGGATATATATGCAACTCTAGACTTCCCGAAAAGAAAGCCTAATGACACGTAGTCTTCTCCATGCATTACCTGCAATAATAACAGATGTCAAGAGAGAAAATTGTGTACAAGAACAATCTTGAAGAACAGTAAAGATTGAGAACTGGAGTGAGTAACTGGCAAAGGAACAAACTCTAGGCCAGATGACAAAAATGGTCTCTCAAGACGACTTTCAATTATTTTCCAGTCAAGCTGAGCAACACGCCTCACTTCCACGCCTTCTTTTAATTTTTTTTGTACCAGGTAGGGAAATTTCTGTGCAATACTGTTTCAAAGGCAAAAAGTAGATGTGTTAGGTTGCAGCAGAGGAGAATGGATTCTATAGCAGCTTCTTATGCAGTGAAAAAGAGAATAGTTTATCTAAAGATGTAAAGAAACTTCAACTGTTAAATGCGCAAAGAAAGAGTTACTTAAATTTTCAATACACACAGCTTAACCTTAAGATAATAACAGCATATTTTCCACGAAGGACGCCCAGTATGATGTTTATTTCTCTATTATGCAAGCAGGCATCCACCCTTGTTCTTATCTTAATGTTCAAGTTGCATACTGAAAACTACAACAGTAGCTGTAGTTAAAATTGTATGAAACATCTATATAGTAAGCTATTGGCAACTTGATAAGCTAAAGTAGGGATCCATACACAAGCATAACTTACTGTACTTGTAAATCCTTCAGAACTCTTACCAAAAAATGGAGAAGGTATCAAACTATCTGATAAATTATGGTTAAAATATAAATGTATAAACGGTGTCCGACAAGTTAATAAAAATTAAAGATGTAGATTTTTAAAATGACATGTCAGCTAAACAAACTTGTCCCGATATCTGAGGTTTGCAAGATCACCATTATCCAAAGCTATTACTGCCATCTTAAACCAGGTATAGCTGATGTTAGCCCTAACTGAAATTTTTTGCATATCGACTTGCTTTTTACCATCTAACAATTATAGTTTCAAAATTTTGCGTCACTTCATTTACCTCATACATCAATAAAAAATAATGCAAGTCAACTACCAAAAAGATAACAATGCATGAAAGCCTGATAAGAGAAAGGGCATAATGTAGAGTCACCTTAGTTTCCCACAGGCATATTTGATGAAAGGAAAGATGCAAAGAATAGAGAAATAAACTGCTAGAATTTACGCTAGGAAATTCCTAAGCACTCTATCTGTCAGGTTTACAAAAAAAGCAAAAAGTTAACGTGTCTAACATACTTAAAAAGAAAGAAGATAAAAGGGATGACAGAGAAATTAAATTTAAAAAAAGAAAAGAATCAGCAAGCATGCATTATCCTTGTACATTAGCGTCGCCATTGGGTTATGATAAGAAAAATATATGTAACTTTCCAGTTTTGATTTTTATTTTCAGAATCTGGATTTGTTGGAGCCGAAAGACTTACAAAAAAATCACCAGCCCTTGAGAGTAGTATGTTCGTGCACCTACCCATACATGAGAGAGAGAGAGAGAGAGAGAGAGAGAGAAACAAAGCATGACACTTTATCTTTTAGTGACAACAAATGTTAATCTTGATAATGAACGAAACCCGTGTATGAAATTTCTGTTTAATTTTAAAGAAGTGCAGGAGTAGCCAAGAATTTGCATTGAATTTATGTTGCATGGGTACAAGCGCAGGTGCGGACACGAAAATGGGTGAAGATAGGGACGCAAGTCATGCAACAAATTTGTAAAAGGCAGGATATAGGGAGACAACTATACATATACAATTAAAATAATAATTTATAGGGATTGATATTGTTTTTTCACTCACATGTTATGAGAACAAAAAATGCAATAACATATTTATGTTTCTTTAATTGAGTAGATTATAAATTAAAAAACCTCATGTTTTTAACTAGATACCCAAATGACCCTTTAAATCATACTTATGAAGTGGGTATGCACTAAAATGAACTCGACACAACTCCAACGAGTTGCAGAAATTTGAGAAAATATGTACATCCAAGCAGTGTATCACGAGTATTTGAACTAAAAATGTTAGTTGAGCACATACCGGAGTATTTTTAGTTGAGTACACATATGAGTAAAGCTACTATTTTACTACTAAAGCAAAATAATGAAAGTTATTGTAGCAACTATAATAACATTTTCCATTTTTAACGATTTTAGCCGGTTTTCTAGAAATTTTAATGCGATTAAAATAGCATTGCTTCTACAACATCAGCAGTAAATTTTTATGGGTGCCACCTTTTTATCAGGAGCCTCTAAGATCGAATTTCAGAATTCAAAAAGAAATTGTTCTTGATACAGCCCATATTCTCTCTCTCTCTCTCTCTCTCTCTCTCTCTCTCTCTCTCTCTCTACCTAAGCAAACCCCCTCTTCTCCATTTCCTCTCTCAACCAAAACCCAAATCAAGATCAAATTACAACAACAAAAAGCAAAAGAATCTGGCCATGACGCTACGATCGCATAATCGTTGTTTTCTCCCCCGATGGCCACCTCTTCCAAGTAGAATACAACCTTGAGGCTTGACAAAGCTGCCGTCAAAACTCGCGGCACTGACAACGTCATCCTTGGTGTCAAGAAGAAATCTACCACCAAACTCCAAGACTCCAAGTAAAACAAACAAAATCTAAAAACTAGGGTTGGGGTATCTGATTTGATCTCAATCTCAGATCGGTAAGCAAGATCGTCAACCTCGATGACCACATTGCCCTCCCCTGCATTGGACTCGAGGCTAATGCTAGGGTTTTGATCAATCGAACAAGGATTGAGAGCCAGAGTCACAAGTTGATGATGGAGGATCATGTCACTATTGAGTATATTACGAGGTATACTGCTAAGATGTAGCAGAAGTATGCACAGAATGGTAGAATTCCTAAAATAAAGACTTGGATCAATTTCAAGAATTCCTCTTCGACTCGCTAAAATTCCTCTCCGAGTCCCTCATCACCTCTCCTGCAGTGAGATCTCCTAAACTTTTGACTTATTTCCCAGAAATGTTGTGAAATCTAATTGAGATTGCAAGGTAAGGAATTGGTAGCAAATATGATCAAAAGAGTTCTAACCTTTCGCTATTTTGATGTCATAAGGGTCTTTAATTTCATATCCTTGTGCAAAAAAATTTGGCGAGTAGGATTTGGTTTGATGGTTGGTTTCTAAATTTAAATACTCTAAGATCATTTAATCTATCCATAATGCTTACTATAATTCAAATATTATAATTTTTTTTCTAACAAGCAAGTTGTAGTATGTACAAATTAGGCGGGAGTTAAACCCTCAATTGGATCCCTCATGTTCTCCTAAAAATTTATAATTCAAATTTCAAATTTAACTCTCTTATCTCAGTTGTCCATTTCAAGCTACCAAATTTATTTTCTCTATAGATCAAAATAACCACTTTGTAGGTTAGTTGTATTTGTCTTCAATTTCCTTTCTCTAACCACGTACTATCACTAATTGTGTTTGTCTAATCAAGATTTTATTTTATCTCAGAGTGAAAGTTTATCACTAATTTCACATTAATCGTTAATTATAGAAGGGTTAATTCTTCTACCTAATTTTTATGATTTTATATTCACACTCTAGATGTTTACTCATCACTATGTCTTTCATCAACGTCTTTCTCTAAAGCAAATTTAGCATATATTGTTTTCATATACTATCCGAAATTCATCTTTCAGTGCAGATCTTTCGTGATTTCTGCACAAGTTAGCAAAATTCTGCAACTAAAGTGAAATTACCACTTCGCCTTCAATTTCTTCATCACCTTTCTAAAGTCTCTTTCTCTTCCACTGCTAAAAAAAACCCTAAAATAAGTCGTTGCTATTTTTAGTCTCTTTTAGTTGCGATTGAGTTTCGCCCTCTTATCTCTTGCTTTATTCAACAATTGGAATATTGAAAATGGCAATCACAAAGAGCTAACAATTCTCCTATGTACATTCTTGAACAAGAAGATGTTTGGTCTGATATATATTTAATTACACTTTTATTATTGTTTGGGGACAAAAAAATTATGTTCTTACTACCATAGTTCTCTATTTCTATACAATTTTTTATATCAAACTTTCATGGTCTAGAGCCGTAGCATAAAGCCCATCCAAATATAGAATATGCTACGGCCTACGGGTAGAGGGCTATATTATCGATATCCTTCTAACTTGTTTCATAGATAATGTCACCTTTGAAAAAAGTTTGGCTTGCTCCAGGTGATTGTTTTTGCCACTTTTTATTGTGCAAATATACTCCTCCTGCTATTATCACAAATTCTAACTTTTTTCATTCATGGTCATCTTGCAGCATATCTCCTTGCCATGTTACTCATTTGATTTGCGAAAAGCTTGAAAGACATTTTTATGATAATTTCAGTTCCAACTTTCTTTTCCAAGTCAGGGCTATAGATTTGCATTCAAATTTTATGGGTTTTGATTATTTCTTGAAGGGTCCTAGTTAGATTATACTTTTATGTGCTTATCTTGGCTCTATGACCTAATACATCACTAATATACCTTTGGATTGATTACTTTGTTTGTTATTTAAGTATATCTTTTTACTTAAAATTTGTGTAACCCGCCTCTCCGTAATTTTATTAGTTTATTTTCTTTTTTTTCTTAATTTTTAATAACAATGATATCACTGGGCCCATCGTGCAATATTTGACAATTGTTCTTCATTAGATTCATCTTTAATATTAGTATCACTTTCGCTATAATCCTTGGCTACAATCCTTAAGGTGGCGTATACAAAAGGATACCAAGTTAATAATATTAATTTAGTATTTCTCAATCATATAATACTTAAGATGTTGTATCTGGAAGCATTTTTTTATTTAATCTTTTGTCTTTTGTGCATTGGGATTATTTTCTTCTGAATTTACAGGAAATTTTGAGAATTTGGAGGAAAGAAAGAGAAAGGGGAAAGAAAAGATGCGTAATATTATTGAAATCCTATCAATAGTCTAACTATTTATTCCGATAAAATCCTAAGAACTCTAAAGCATGTGAGCTTATCGTTGAACTTTCGAGTACTGCTTTGATAATGAGTGAGCGGATTTTCCCCCTCAAATGATGTGAGGATCTTTCAGAAATATACTCAGTTTTAAAGAATTATTTTGTTAAGTTAGTATCAAATGTTAGAATTTG
>BQKN01064083.1:42769-64557 GCA_022839385.1 Asparagus kiusianus
ATTATTAATTGAAAAAACATTTACATTGTCAACCATGACTACAATCTTAACTTGGTAAATAGGCAAATGATTAAGCTATGGTGTGTTTCATGTTTATTTGTATTTATTGTCATTTCAAGTTATGAAAGGTCACTTAAGATGCAAACAAGTCATACTTGCACCAAATTGCACTTTAAAAAGTAGTTTGTAGTGGCTACAAATCTAAAATTGTGAAATCGTTCTACGAAAAATAAATACAAATCCAAAAATATTTTATGATAGTTACAAATCTAAAATCGTGAAATGGTTCTGTGAAAGATGAATATGGTTCTATGAAAGATAACTACAAATCTAAAAGTTAAGGGGATCTCTTTAATTCTTCAACTTTTTGATGATGTTTCTCTAATTTCAAAAATGACGAGTAGAAGGAGACGGACTGCTCTCAACAACCGTTTGGATTTTTCATGCAAACCCCTCTCTTCTTCGGCAATGATGGTAAGTATAGTGATCATAGGTTTTCATTTCTTTTAGTATAATGTTCCTGAGTTTTGTTTTTTAGTGATCATGGGCATATCTCTAAAATATTGGCTAGGAATGCACGTACATGTGCTAACAACAAAAGTGCTATAGAGAGGGAATGTGGAAAATAATCAGCTGATACTATTTTTTTCAACTACGAGGAGAATGATGAATAGAAAGATCAACAAAGTCAACAAAGTAATTAAGATTCAACTCTTTATTTTGATGCAGTTCTAAATCTGAAGTTATAAATTGTCTAATTCTATGATACTGGTATATCTGGAGATATTGTATTGATCCTCTCTCATATGATGTTTTGCAGGATTGAACCTTTGATGGCATTGAAACTTTATAATATCTAAATACTTGAAGAAATATATAAATAAGTATTGAGCTTCTCATAATTAGCTATAAGCATTTGAGAATAAACTGCACACTATTTTAGCAGTTATTTGCTTCTGAAGATTCACTATTTTAATGTGTTTAATTGCATTTTCTCATATATTTGTGATAGCAATTTGAAAACATTATTTATTTACAGTTTTTTGAATGTATTTTGGCATAAATGTATTTAGATGAGTGTATGTATGGAAGTTCAGATGATGACCTCTCTTTTACATATTTTTGTATGGATTTTTGAGCACATGACATGGTATGTATCTCCTAATATTAATATTTGTTATCTTGCGGTAATAATGTCATTAATTTTGACTAATTTGGGGGTGGGGGTTTGGTGGTTAAAATTAAGAACAAAGAAGTAATATAAGAGAGAAAACACTAGCTTGTGCTTGGAACGGGCCAAAAGACTAGTGTATGTATATGTTCAAGAAGTGTCTAAGGAGTACTGGACACGGAAACAGATACGGGAAGAGTCAGACGGAGATACGGGAAGTGTCGAACATGGATACGGAAGCCCAAATGAAGTGTTCAGGTAACCAAGCATTGAATACAAACATAAAGTAAATACTTTCGAGAGGATCACAATCTCCACAAAATCAGAGATGGTAGATTACCCCAAACAACAAGAAGATCAATTGCGTATGACAGGACGTCCTGCAAATGGGTCTACAAGACCTAAATCTGTGTTTGACTGGTCTATGGAAGAAAAGGGCTGCAACTGATATTGACTTTATGAACAGTACAACAAATATGAGTAAGTCTGTCGGAAACAGAGATTATACGAAAAACTGACATGCCATTTGTGGAGAACCGTTCTGGAACGTGTCTACACACACATGGTTTGATGACTGTGAGGTGGCCAGAGCTACCAAGAAGTAAAGGTGGTGAGGCCCACACGTCTGACATGACTAATAGGGTGGGCCTCACAATTTGTCCATCTCTTGGTAGCAAAATGAGCGGCCACCTCATACAAATTTCCACAAGCGCATACATATACATACCTACCTATACTTGCATACATAAACACATTCATACAAACATGTTTGCATGCATACAAGTGCTTGTGTGTGGATATGTAATAGACAAACACGCAAAACACGCACCAACCCATGCCCCCACCCGCCTGTACAGCTGCCCCTGCACTTATATATAAAGGCTACTGAAATCAAGATAAACTGAAATCAAATAATGAAAAATCTAAATGCCCAAGGTTCACATAGCAAGGACATTGCATCAATCATAAAGTTGCTATACCCCCTCTTCAACCACAGTGCCTCAATCCTAATGTTAAAAATTGGTTTTTAGATAAACAATGAGGAAAGCATCTATAGAAATTAGATAATAATGAACTAAAAAAGTCATTAATACCTGTCCATTGCATACTGAGTAAGATAAAGGGGTGTTGGATCAATATCATTTGTAGGGCTAAATGGTTGTACAACACGTATGTCATCCAAACCAAGAACTGCATCTGCATGTTCATGTGTCAAAATAATCTGCAGTCAAAGAATGGAAATTATTCTTGTTTACAAATATGATATTTTCAGTTAATGCAATCAGTCCTTTCAATTACAATCTACGATGTGTTACTCAAAGAAAACTTACAAACTAACAATAACTCCTTTCCCTGCTAATCCTTAGCTATCCCCATTTGAATGTCTGATATTCAAAAGAATAGAAGATTTTTTTCATTGAAAAATTGCAACTAACAATAACTCCTTTCACTGCTAATCCTTAGTTATCCCCATTTGAATGTCTGATATTCAAAAGAATAGAAAGGTTAAACTCACAGAATCCACTTGAGGAATCTTATGAATGGTAAACCACCGCAGGACTTGTTCTCTAAAGGTTTTTCCAACATCAATCAATATATACTTGTGTTCGCCATCAGCTCGAGCATAATCAATTAAAAGAGAAGTATTGCACCTGTTTACAAAATAAAAAACCTGTAAGGGAAGCTAAAAATCAAAGAATTAGTTGGTTGGTAGTTTGAATTAAACTTAAACAGAGTAAGAAAATGAAATACATGCCTAAGCTATTAAAAAGTGTTAGAACATGAACGTTTGACTTTGACAGTAAAGAAAGTAAACGAGTAGCTTAGGTGTAATAAGTGAATGCGCATTATGAGACTGAAAACCAGGTATCAGTATATGTGTGTGTATGTGCGTACAGGAATTAGGGTGTATGGTGAACTACTAAAATACCTCAGAGGATAAGAAACTAAACTATGTATAATACAGCCAACACATGGAGTGTAATGACAGATGAATTGCCTCTGAAAAATATAACTAGATCGATATCAACCATTGTCTAGTAACTCATCCTTTTTCAAGAAATAAATATGAATAAGTGATCTCACAAATAGAAAGGTTTCCTATCTTGAGTCCACTAGACGAGTATAGCTTGGAGGAACAGGAAAAAGGATGTCAAAACCGAACATGACACGAGAAGGAAAATAACAAGAGAAAAAAATAGAAAAACATTCTAAAAGAAATAAGTGGATGACAAGAATTTGTAATGCTGGTGCCAATTTGGAGTATTGAATCGTAAGGTACCAACCTTTGCAAATTCACAATTGAAGTTTTTAAGGAGTACAAATCAAGAATACAACTGCTTATGAAAATATAAACCCCGTTACAAGCTGTCCCTTCAAAACTATTCTAGTGTGGTCTAGAAATGCACTTAGATTATTCGAGCTTTATTAATGATAACTTGTTGTTGACATGACCTAATTTTAGGGGTTGAGTGCACATATTGAGGCTCACTAGAGATGTGTGGAAGGTGCATGTCCAATGCTGCAAGTGCCAATTTGGATGTGCTGCTGCCTCCCTCCATCCTTTCATGATTTCATCTAGTCACAAGTATTCCAGGGAAAACTATCCAATATGCAGTCTGGTCTAATACTGCATCTTGGCTTATTTAGGGCTTGGTTGCCTATGATCCCTGGCATACTAAAAGACCTAGGCCATGAGGTTAAATGAAATTCTGATTTTTTTATGAGGGTTCGATTGAGTTGAAAGTGTCGTCTCCAAAGGAGTAAGACGATACGCTCTTTTCCCTCCCTCTCTCCCACCCACCTCTCTGTACTCATCCGCTTGACAAAATTGTACAATATTTTGAGACTGTGACAGTATCTTAAAATATTTATCGTTTTTGACACCCCAGTTGTCTCATAACCTCATCCAGTTGCAGCTTCTGTAAGCAAGATCACGGACCACAATGAGGCTAAGGGTGTATGTTCAGATTTAGCCTCCATTGATACCCCTACTCAGCAGTAACCTGCGAGCCTGAAGGAAAATTTTGATTCCTATTGAGGGTCAGCTTATAACCTCTCAGCCTCTCACCTTCTCACCTCTCACCATCTCAATGTAGCTAAAACTTACCAACCATAAGGAATTCCTTTTTCGTAATCCCTTCAATTGAAAAATCTACACAATCTTCCGACAGATAAACTAGAATGGAAGAAACTTCAACTAGAAAGGCTTCAATTGCTTCCCCTATATTAAGTGCAGTAACCTTTTCCTATCTGAGTTCTCAATACTCCCAATTCCTTTGTGAATCGCTAAGTTGAAATGAATGCATGTATCCATTATATCCCTCAAGAAATCGAAATATCCATCAGATCCAGCAAAATTCATAAACCCTAGGTTACAAAATCGAACAAGACAGCAAAACCCTAACAATCAGCCCGAATTCGTAGATCCAAACAAATCAATCGAACAAAAATGTACTAATCTAAACAACTAGAAAAATAAAAAAAGCAGATCGATCATCGAATTGACCTGTAATTAGGGTTTCGTTCGGGCGGGAGCGATAGAGATCGGGAGCAGACCTCGCATGGAGGATCCGAGGGCTGGATCAAGCACCGAGCGTTGGGGACCGCAGTCGAGCAGCCGGTGCCGAGAAAGATCAGAGAGGATCCGCCATTTTCAGAAATGTTTCCATTTTGGGAAATGCTCCTCGGCTCCATTTATTTCTGCGACTGAAGTTTTGATGGAGGAAGAAGAAGAACGAAGAGGGGGGATCACGCGGTATTTATAGGGGCGGGAATATACCCCCAAAAATGAGTTTATTCGGTTTTTTTCCACGAATAAAATCCTAGGAGGATGCAGATTTAATTTAATATTTAAATAAGAAGGTATTTTAATATATGACAAATTTTAAAAAGAAACCCCTTTTGAAATTTATTTATAAAAACGACTCATTTGTATCTTATTTGTCAAAATCGATCCAGTGTCAGCCATCTGACTGAAACTGGGTCCGTTTTGAAAATTTTGTCTGAAACTTCACGGGACTTCAAGTCCCGTGAAGTTTTGTTATGTAAAAAACTTCACGGGACTTCAAGTTCCCCTGAAGTTTGGTATTTTTTCGCTGAAACCGACCCTGTTTCAGCCAGATGGTAAAAACTGGGTCGGTTTTGATAAATAAGTTAAGAATATGTCGTTTTTTATAAATAAGTTTCAAAATGGATTTGTTTTCAAAATTTGTCCTTTAATATATTTTGAAATTGCCATAGGATGTCAAAAAATAATAATGGGACCCAAAAATAATTTGAATTGTTAATTTTATGCGTCCCCGCTGCATTTTTTAAATGTAGCATGTGAACTAGTACATGTGCTAATAAGTTGGCTATAATTTTTATGTTCACAAGCTTAGAGAGTTAAATTTGTGGAATATACAGGATCTTTTTCTTTGGAGATCTGTTTGAGGTTTGAGGTTTGAGGCATTCATTTTTTTAATATGTTAACGTAACAACATTTAAGTGTTACCTTGACAATTAGCAAGTCTAAAGAATTAGTTATGGAATGATTGGGATATTCCAATCCGACTCTCACGATCTTCGATTATATTTTGGGCTAGGTTATCAAAAAAAGAAAGAATGACCAGTAGTAATTGTCTAATTCACCATGCTAGTTGATATTGCAGCTCGTATATCCTTTAAAGTTCATACAGTTAAAAGGAAATTATTAACTTCAAAAAACTAGCATTCGCAACGGAAGTGACATGATGAGATTATATCACAGTAAAATGTCTTCTAAAATTGCAATTTACCTTTTTCTTTTCTGTTCTTAATATGGACACATGAGTTTAGGGCCCGTTTAGATAATGGAAGTATTGGAAGTAAGAAATAGGTTTTGGAAGTAACTTCCAAAACTATGAAATAGGAAGTAGCGGAAATAACATTTTTTTGTTTGTTTCGTATATTTTTAGAAGTAATGGAAGTAAAACTTCTTCCTCTTCATTTACTTTTTTTGTTTGGATAATATTTGAAAATATTACTAGAAAGTAACTAATACTTGTTGCTTCCATTTTATTCTTGTTTGGATTGTCATTGAAATAGAAATAAAGTTGTTGTTGCCATCAATTGAAGATCAATATTCATAGTTGATTTGCTTTATATATAATAAAGTTATTCTTACCATTTTCGCATCAAAGGGTATGACACGGAACACTGAGGATAGCAAGGGAGCATCATAAGCAAAAGACTAATCTATAAGAGCAAATACAAGTTGTGCACATGACCACGTTTTTTTGAGTTCAAACAAGTCCTTAGGCCTGCTCTACCTAAAGAACAGACTCTCAAAGTCCCTTGCAAATCACATGCCACCAAGTATCTCGATATCTCCCTGTACGTCACATGCCACCCACAGAACATGAGAAAGAAATTTTCGAACAAATACAAGTTGTGCACATGACCATGTTTTTTTGTAAAGAGAAATTTTCATTGATATATTTAAAAGTTACATAATGTTTCCATGAACTTTGAAGCAACCACATTATCAAGTAAGGCATCACTCACTTGTAACAAAAGGTTACAAAAACACATAAGAACCTATTACAAAAGACTATTGAGCTATGAACATAAAGCTCCTGAACAAAACCAAAAAAAAACTGGAGCCAAACTATTTGCTATACATGAAGCAGCTACAAAAATGTCCTACCTAGTAGGGTGGACCAGGCAAGCCAAAAACCGAGCAACACTAAGAGCAGGGCAAAACCATACACCATATATCCGCTGCTACAGTAATTTTGTTATGATAAAAACAGCCATTTCCAGGGGGGAAACTAAATACTGCTAAGGTAATTCCCAAAGTGCAAAATAGCCATTTCCAACAACATAAGCATGTTCAGCAAACCATGACCAGCAAAGTAATCTCTAAGAAAAAATATATTGAGCTGAGAAAAATAAAAGTGCTATTAAAAATTAGCTGAAATAAATAAGAATCATAGTCTTATTGTAAGCTCAATTCATATCAAACTCCAACACACATAATTGACAATAAACTAGAATCATTAAGTTTAAAATAAAATAATAAAGTGCAATCTCTAAAATGACTATCCATACTAGAAAAATAGTTTAAACTGAGAACCATTTATTAAGGAGTGCTATCCATGATTCCGAAACAAGTAGTTCCTCTCTAAGCGTTGTCCATAGTTGGTCGCCTACCAATTCTCTCCAACACATTAAGAATCCTCTTTCTTTGTATTGGTTCAGGCAATACCATAAAAGCCTTTGCTTCAACTTCATTCTTGTAATATTCATTGAAAACCAGTTCAAGATCATCTATGGAAATATCTTGAAAACCAAAAACCTTATCAGCAAGTACCTCAACCCAAGTTCGCTCCTTCAAACCAACAATGGCAGTGGCTACCTTTCCCATTTCCTCCACAAGTTTCTCACCAATAATTATTTGAGAGTCCTCCTTTTTCTTCTTCTTTACTGGACGAGACGATTTACCGCTTACAATTCCTGGCTTGGTAAAAATGCTTGAAGGCTCCACTCGTTTAATTGTGATACACGAACTCCATCAATACCAGGACTATCTACAAGATCATTTTCATCAATATTGATAGTTGGAATCTCTTTATCAATGTCAGGGTCATAACTTATCTCTCTGAATTCTCCAATAGCATGATCCTCCCCATAAATAATGCGAAGCTCTTCATATCTTGGAATTGGACAATTCAAATAAGGCTTGTATTTTGGATGTCTCTGTTTATAAGAAAAATAGATGTTTTTACTGTGATATATCAGAAGAAAAGTTTGAATTAATTTGGTGGGCAAAATTAAGATATTAATATACCTCGATAAGCTCAGCATATTACATGGTATCAAGTGTGATCATCTTGCTCTCTTCATCCCATCCGGCTCCACTAAGTTTTTTTGCTTCACAAATAAGTTTCCACTTATCTTTGAGGGTTCGTAAGTGGTTCTCGACATTGTATGTAGTATAATTTTCTCCAAAGATAGAATTCACATGCTCAGCAACCTTTTTGAAAGCAGTGGCTTTAAATGTCTTATACGCTTTATAACCATTATTAGCAAGTTCCACCAAGCAAGAAATTAATGCATCAATATGTGGAGGTTTTCATTTTTTGTTACTAGTTCCCTTTTCCTCTCCTGTCAGAGTTTCTTTGTTCCCGGTTGACTTTCGTTTCTTCCCTTCATTCGTATGTTTTCCATCTTTTGAAGGAGAGTTAACCTCAATACTTGAAATTGAATTTTGTGTAGCATTATTCTGGGAGCTTTGTGATCGTATGATTTGTTGGCTCAAATTTATGGGTAGGAACCCTATAGGAGTTCCACCAACATTGGCATTCATGAATTGTTGATTAGGCGAATCTTCGAGATGACGAAAAACATAGGGGTTTCCAAGAGCGTGTATTCGTTGAGAACGAGAATAGTGTGGTGATTGTTGATCTAGTGCTGAAGTGACTTGAAAGTATCCAATCCCGTTACCCTCATATGCACACTCTTCTATATTCTCCATCGTCCTGTGATATTGTAAATATTCATAAAGACAACAAGATAAAGTTTACATTTTGACAATTAGAAAAAAACTATAAAATTAGACGCACATATATTGAAGCTCGTCATAAAAAAAGAATATATCAATAAAGAAATGTCAAAGATACACAACATTTGGTTTCCAGTGAGCTTTATGATAGGAAAAAAACACTACAAAACACAAATACTAATCACTTAATCCAATTCCCACCTCATTCCCTTCTTTATATCGAGCGCAATATTCTATCCACATAGACTTTGCTATTTCATCTTTCTCTTTAACCAAATAGCTTGTGCTTCTTTCTGTTCCCTTTTGCTTAAATTGAGCATGCTAACCTCAGATTCTTCATTAGCAAATTCACTCTCTCTTTCATTAAAAACTACATCTTCTGTTATGTAACGATCATCTGGATCAACTATTATTATATAATTATGTAGGATACAACATGCAATAACAATCTTGACCTGTGTTTGAAATGGAAAATCAGGCCTACATGTTAGAATTTTGAAACAATTTTTCAAAATTCCAAATGTGCTCTCTATCTTTGAACGAAGTGATGAGTGACGAAGATTAAAAAGCTCACGATGGTTTAATGGTTCTCTATTGTCTTGCTCTTTAAGATGGTATCACACGCCACGATAAGGTGCAATAAAACTAGGCATTGTCGTATATCCAGCATCGCAAAGATAATATTTTATCTACAATATTTACATGAAACCAAATTAATAACAAACCTAATTTTTAAACTAATAAAATAGTTTATAATTTATTTTAAATTTTATTACCTTTAATCAAACGCAATCCCTTTGGAGGAGGCATAGACAATGCATCCCTCAAAACTGTAAAGTCATTAGCGGGCCCTTCCCATCCAGCCATGACATAACAAAATAGCTTATTAGGTGTTACAACTGCAAGTACATTTTGTGTGGGACCATCTTTGCGACCATGAAATCGAGCAACTATATTATCAGGGACAGACGCAGCAATGTGTGTTCCATCAATCATACCAATACAGTTCTGACCAATTAAACATACATAACATATAAATTCGCCATTTTATATTACATATTACCTTAAGAAGTATAGATATAAATGATTGAAAAGTATTCCACGTTACCTCAAACCAAGGGTACCAAGTTGATCTACAACGAATCTCATCGGATACCTCACCACTCGCTTGCTTCATTAGTAATGGTCTCAGTTTTAATATTGCCACGAGGACTGCATTGAAGTACCTACTTATAGTTTTGCCTGAACGTACGAAGTTTATACCAACAACCCTATTTTTGGCATTATGCCCTACTATGTGTAAAAACATAGCAACTTGCTCCTCGATGGAAACATATATGGTATCTTTAAGAAGTCTAGACTTTCGTAACATGCGGACAAGGTTAAAAAATGGACCTCTATCCATTCTCAAGTAGTCATATGCAAATGTTCTGCGGCCATAGAACAATCGGTGGATATAAGTATTTCTCAATGAATCTCTCAACTCGGTTGGTTCCCTAGGAGTTACTTCTCTTTTATTCTCAAACAACATAAAGTAAGCACACACTATACATGCCACATATGCAACAAAGCAACTCAGTGTAGCATCTCTAGTTTTTGAAGGTTCCATATTCTACATAAAACAAATAAAACAATGTTATAAAATTAAAAAAATCAGCTCACGTGGTTATTAAAAATGGCATTCTCTCTGTATAACAAATTAAACAATGTCCCTAGCACATATGCTTGATAATGTGACCAACTCATATTAATACACAAGTGAAATGGTAAGCTAATATGTTCAGTACAACTAGAAAAAAATTGTAGCAGTCATGCAATAAACAACTCTGAAAAATTTCATACAAAAAATTATTTCAAGAGAGACCCTCATTTTCATTAAGGAAGCAGAACAAAATAAATTATACAGAAACTAGAATTTTGACACGTTCAAATATATGTGAGAAGAAAAAAAGGGAGTTATAACTTTTTAATTTGAGCTGCCATCTAAAAAATGTGACTACAAGTTTTTAGTTCACTGTATACTTTTTCAAGGACCAAATTCAATAGAAAAAAGAAATCAAGTGTAGGAGGAAGGATTAATATAAAAGGGCATGTATTCAAGGGAGAAGCATGCACGCATGACACTACTCATATGAACCTGTTAAGAATTACTCTAGCAAACTATTCAGTTATGGCTAACAATGTATATCAAGCTAACATAATTTCTAAAAGCATGTGAAAATGGGATGTTAAGTCACATAGAAAGATCCCCAGTTTGGTAGATCTAAAAAGTGCAAAGTATAAACTGTCCATAAGCTGAGTATAATTTTACAAAAAAAATGTTCTCAGGCAGTTGTTTTCATCAATATATATAAGCACAGTCGCAACAATATGATGTAAAATCCAGATTAATAACGTTCACCGTTGGTTGTCCTTAGTAAAAGTTACCTGACATTAGTATGATTATGAATATTGGTTCATACCTTCACTATTGAGTTTAAGAATGATATACGTTTCTAGCAAACATCATGTTAGCAAAAAAAATTATACAATTAACAAGTCAAAAAACTAGTGCATAATATTTATAATAAAATCAAGTCACACAATAATCTAGTTGAAAAACCAGTCTGACATGTCCCATGAACATCCCTAATGAAAGTATATACCCGTGTAATATGTTAATAGCATAAAACAATTAAAAGAAATCATGATTTCAAGATTTCTTACAGCTTGGTCAACGCCATAGTGAATAATCTGTTTAAAATAGCAACACTCTTGAAAAAAACGCACTTTTTCTTAAAAGATTTTTTCTACACCCTTGACATGTTAAGAATATGCATCTTATGCCGAACAATATTATCAGGCATTTGATGAAGCAATTGCGGAGCTGGACACTCTTGGAGAAGAATCCTACAAGGATAGCACCCTCATAATGCAGCTCCTTAGAGACAGCCTCACCCTTTGAACTTAAAATAGCAATAGCATGTTGGACAACAACTCTCTTAGCAAGCCAATATGTTGAACAGAAATATGGTTAAATGCATATTAATGGAGATTCGAAATAATTAACCTTGATAGAAACCCATGTGTTCTAAAAGACTTCAGAAATTGAACCATTACTAAAAAATCAAGCTTTATGAAAGATTTGTATAAGTAATATGGTAATATTTCATGAATTTAATTACAATAAAGATCAAATTCTTAACTTTTACATACCTTTTATGTGAAGCCAAGATGAAGAACGATGAAGAAGGAAGGGGATTTTTGCCGCAAAGACGGCGGGGAATAGAACCGTGAGTTTGAGGAGGAGGAGGCGAAGATGACGAAGTCGTTGGGCGAAGTCGGTTGGATTTTGATAGAAGGGAAAGGAGATGGCGAAGTCGGTTGTGGTTTTGATAGAAGGGAAAGGAGATGGTCGGTGGGTTTTGAGGATACAGATAAGGGTGAAGTCGGGTGAAATTCTAATTACAGTTTTGAGTAGCGTTTTTTTTCTGGTGGACCCCACTTTTATCAACTTCGGTGGTTTTTTAGAGTCTTTGAAGACGAAAAATTTTCAAGAAAGTGAAGATGCCATGTAGACTCCACGTTATCAGTTAAGGAAGTAGCGGAAGTAGATTTTCAAGAGAAACAAACATATATTTTTACCTAGAAGTAGGAGAAGTAGCCTTTACTTCCTCTACTTCCGCTATTTCACAGTTATTTCAGTGCAAACAAACGGGCCCTTAGAAGAAGAAAAGCAGTCACAATAAATTTCAAGAAGAATAAATCATCTGTTCTCTACTTTTATATACTAGGAATCAACCACTTGAAACTAGCCTTAGCATGCGTTCTTTGAGGATCGAACGAGCCTTTTTGACGAGAGTCCATTCTTCTGTTGTAAGTTGTGCAGAAATGTGAGTGTTTTGCCATTGGGGCAATTGGTTTGCTCGTTGTTTCCTCGACTTTAAGTCCGCATAGTAACGAACCCCGTCGGTTTGTTCTAAGGCCTTGGCCAATTGACGAACACGGCGCTGACATTGTCTCTGACGAGCTCTCTTTGTCAGCACCAGTAAGTTTTGATTCAATGACGCCTTAACTGGTGAAGGGTCATTTGGAGCAGATATATTGCAAGTAGAGTCCTTAGCAACAATTGGGCAAGAGTCTTCACATGTGGACTTCACCAAATTTGAAGACTGGAAAACCTTCCTAGAAGACGAAACCTTCCTGCACTTACGAGGCGAGGAAGGTTTTGAGGATGAAGATGATAGATACTCCTCGAATTTTGCCTGATCGAACTCATATTCGATCTCTTCGTTGATCACAATCTTAATCGGCTGCGACACTACGGCCTCGGCAGTGAGACCGTTGGCTCCTACTGTGGTCGCTAGTTTGTTTTCGCCGAAAGTCGTTTTCATTGTCGATTCCATTAAAACGTCGATCGTTTATAGTGAATTACAATGAAAAAATAAGAAAATTACAACTTTCTTGGAAAATAACACAAAAATCGTTTATCGACTTCTGCTTTGTGGGACTTTGCCTGTACCGGGAGTGCTTTGACTCGTGGACCACCAAATCATAGATTACGAAGGTTTTAGGGATTCTTTCTTCGTTTATCGAAGTAAGAATTTGAAGTGAATATCTTATCGATGTAAGATGTTCACTCTTCCAAAGATTAAGTCAGAGCTTAGATCTTTAGGAATCACTAAGATTGAAAAGCGTTTGTGAGGAATAAAGACTCTCTTGTAGACGTCTAAAAATGCCTATAGGTATCCACACACAGCTCAAGACAGAGAGAAGGTGATGAATGCCATTATCTAAGTCAAAGAGGATTATCCGACGCCGACCAGCGAATTGACGAACCATGGATGACGTGGCCCGCGTGCTCACCAGCCACCACCAAGTGGCCCGCACGCTCATCGGCCACCAAATCGGCGAACTAAATAGCCCGCGTGCTCACCGGCCACCACCAAGTGGCCCGCACGCTCACCGGCCACCAAAATAGCGTACAGATCAACGAAACGACGAAATAAGCGTACCGACGAAACAAGTCAAACCTAACAAAATCAAGGAAGCCTCTGGCGGTCGGATCGCGTCAAAACGATCCGGTCGAGCCAGTGGCTCGGCCATGGGCCGAGCCACCATTTGGTGGCTGGTAGTTCGGCCAAAATCAGTTTTTTGGTTTTTATGGATTCCTTCGGGATTTGGTTTGTTCCTGGACATTCCAACCGATCTGATATTGTGGTTATGCGGTTTCTAACTGAAGATAGAGAGGATCCCTCGTTTTGATCTAAGAAAACCACCAACCAAGCCTATAAATAGAGGCTCAGGTGCTCATTCTTGCGGGGAGGACATCAAGAAGGTGAGGTGCTACTGGTTTCTCGAGTGCATAGCCACAAATTTTAGCAAGGGTTAGCAGATCTCGGCGATCTCCTGTGCATAAAGAGTAGAGTTCGAGAGATTTGAGACCCGTCCCCTATTCCTCTGGATTTAAGCTTAGCCTAAAACCCCGAGAAGAGTCGTGGTTTTGCTTAGTCAAAATCACCGCTACTGCAATTACTTCCTTCGTGAAGTGAGAGCATTGATTATCCAACATCTGTCAACCGGATCTGACCGTGGCAGTCCACGGATATTAACGTCCCCGGCACAGGTAAAGTTCCCACGCAAGCAGCGGGTGATAAATGTCTGTTGCCCTATTTGACAAGAGTTGTAATCTTTATTTTTATTGTATAAGGGAGATCTTATAAAAAGATCAACTTTTTTATTTGAGTTTATTGTAAATGATTAAAGTTGTAATAGATTCAATCACAATGAAAATCTTAACTTTTGATCCAAACAAGCTGGCGACCACAGTGGGAGCCAACAGCTTCGCTGCCGAAGCTGTCGTGCCGCAACCACAGATCCAGATCCCGGTTGAAGAAGTGGTCGAGTACGAATTCGACCAACTGAAGTTCGAGGAGTATCTATCGTCCTCCTCCTCTAGATCCTCCGCCCCTAACAAGCGCAAGAAGATCAAGGCTCCCGTTGACACTGCAACCCCGCCTTGCAATGCCCCTCCGGCCTCCAATGAGCTCGGGTCTACAGATCTGGACCTTTCCTCCACCAAGGAGTCAATTACTGAAGGTGCGCCAACCCTATCAAAGAAGGCACGCCAAAGGCAACGCCAACGACTTGCGCGCCGACTCGCTGAGGCTTTGGAGCCAGTTGACGGGATCGGCTATGAGGCGGATCTAAAACGTAGAAGCCGGGTGCCCCAGCAGCAAATGAATGACCTCTCTTCCAAACCAATAGTGAAGGAGTGGATCCAAGTCAAACGGACCCGCTCAACCCTTGCGGAGCGCATTCAGAAACACCGCACCTTGATTGCGCATGCACAGATCCTCGCACAAGAAGCACAAAAGTTGAAGCAGGAAGAGGTGATCAAGAAGCCAAAGAAACCACGCCAAGTCTGGAAGCCAAAGTCCAAAACAACGCTGAAAAAAGCTCGAAGGCGCTCGAAATCTGCGAACCAGTCCTGGCTGGCTCGGCCAAAACCGAGCCACTAAATGGTGGCTCGGCCAGATCCGAGCCACCAGTAGCTGATTTACACCCGAACCGGTCCGGTTCGGTTTGCCTTGCGTTCGGTTCACCTCCTACGGATTGTTTTGAGCCTCCGACGGCCCGTATTCCTATCCTAATGGATCCTGTACTTTCGGTAGTGCCCCACGGCAGTGTGGACTTGACCCGTTTCGAGATGAGGATGGTGGATCACCTGGGTCCTTTGCATGATGATCAAGACGAAATTCCGATCAAAGAACGCTTGGGTCTGGTGACTGAACCCCGAGCGACTCGTCGAACTGGGGGTCGCACACGCCCTCGCAACAATTTCAAGCCTTCTCATAAAGGGAAAACTCCGTTTTCCACCTGCCTGGGGGTGTGTATCCAAGACCAGGAGCCCGTTAGGATCCAACGCTCTCAAAAGCATGATTCCAAACGTGTGACTCCTGCAGACGCCAACAAGGAGTTGTTTAATCAGAAGAAATCGTGTCAGATAGACGAACACGTTATACCTGAGGATTCGTGTAAACAGTCGATAGGTTGCTCTGACGGCAACGTCGATGAGTTGTACTATCGGGCTGGGGGTACGAATGAATCTCGAAAGAGAAGTACCCGAGAAACGGACTCTCATTGTCCGTGCACAAACATTATCAGGGCAGTATTATCAGCATGTAGCTGCCCTAAGATCGCTCCGCAGAGGGTCTCGGTATTTGAGAGGATCTCTAACGGAGCGACTAAGTCCAAGGCAAGACGTTTCCGCAAGAAACGATCGGCCGTTCAAGGTGACGAACTTTCAAAAGTCACAATAAATATGGTTGATAAGGGGAAATCAATTCGACCTTCTAGCTCTGATCCGCTTGTATCACATCGTCTAACCCAGTTACGATCAGGAACTATTAGACAAAGGGATTATCAGAGAATGCAGAGAGGGTTATCCTCGGATGATGAAGCATCGGATGCTAACTCGGCAATCGCTTCTGATAATACGATATCCAGTCCGGGACAATCGCTCGAGGCATTTATGATTAACACCGAGGAAGTAGCCAAAATGGTTAAGGATGCCTTGGCCAAGCAGAAAGAGGCATTCAAGATTGAAATAAAAATAGCTATGCAGCGGATGAAGGAAGAGCACGACCGACAGATTCGAGCTTTTTCCAATCAAATTAGCGAATCCAGCCGTCGCGACACTGCTAACCAAGCAGGTAGCGATTCAGATGTGGATGAACGTCTCAATGCTGAGAACCCTCCTGTTGATCAGAACACTAGGGGTGGTCCCACTGAAGAATATAACACCGGGGATGGTCCCGTCAATGATGACAACATTAGGGGTGGCCCCATTGTTCCTCTCATAAATCGTCTGAAGCATGATACAGATGAGGACGAGAAGATAAAGGATCTCGAGAGAAAAATCAACGCTCTGATGTCTGATCGAGAGGTAAAGAAGATTGGGATTCCGTATCCTTACCCAAGAGAGTGGGATTCAATAGCATACCCGGCGAAGTTCAACCTGGTCAACTTCACGCCGTTCGACGGGAAGAGTTCGCCCACTCGGCATTTGATCTATTTTAAGTCCCACTTGGACATGATCTCCGGCAATGAAGCCTTGATGGTTCGGTCATTCGTTGGCATCCTTCGCGGGCCCGCCTTTGATTGGTACCGCCGTCTTAAGTCTAGAAGCATCAACAGCTGGGATAACCTAGAGAGCCTATTCCTCGCTCATTTCTTTGATGATGACGCTGAGGTGTCGATCAGGACACTCTTTGAGGAGAAACAGGAAGACGAAGAAACGGTCAACGGCTTCATCAAACGTTTTCGGAATAAAGCGATGAACTACCGAGATCCGATCACGGAGGATTTCATCCTCCAAACATGTCATAACAACCTATCTATTGAGATATTGGAAGTTATGGGAGTCGCACCGTCCAATACATGGAAAGAGTTGAAGACGCACGGAGAGCGGGCCGAACGCTTCCTCCGAAGGAAGAAGGCCGAGAGAAGCCAACCGATGACTAATCCTCCGAACTCGAACTTCGCCTCCCGTGGTAAGGGTAAGGCACCTGCAGCTGCTGTTGATGCTAATCAAACGTCACAACGGCAATCCCGAAGACAGCAAAAGGCTTCGGACCCAAAACTTCAAAAAGAGTACTCCTTCAAGGACGAAGATGTTCCAGCTATCTTCGAATCCCTCCTTGAAAACAACAAGATCAAGCTACCACCTACCGCAAATCAGGAGGAAGCTGACAATACTGCGGATCCGAAGTACTGTGCGTACCACAGGAGGGTCCTTCATCCCACCAAGGATTGCTTTGCTCTCAAGAATAGCATCCAAACCTTATTTGAAGCAGGCGTCATAATGCTAGGATAAGCCAAATGAGAATGGCAACACTCCGACAAGTATAAGAGTATAAACTGCTCCTTCCTAAACTCCAAAGAGTATACGAGTATAAACTGCTTCTCAATAACTCCAAAGAGTATACGAGTATAAACTGCTTCTTAATTACTCTAATGAGAATACGAGTCTAAACTATTTCCCACTTTTGACGAGAAGTTCCTGGAGAATGTTACGCTAATATTCTTAAGGATAACCCGGCCATGTAACTGAATATAATGTCCGACCCAGTTCCGCAAAGGAAGCTGGGGGTGGGTGATTTATGTAACGGGAAGTTCCCAGAAGAATACTACATGTAATTTTCTTAGGGATAACCCGATCATTACAAACGAAGTGATAAGCACAAAATCCCCCACCGATCAGACTAATTGACGGTGGGACCACCGAAATTCTTTTTGGTTAAATCCACTCAAACTTTTGATGTATCTGTGTACTCAACATCCTCATTGTTAGAGTCCAGATATGGTACTCAGAATTTTAATGTCTTAATCGTTGACGATTGTCAAACCCCTTCGTGTTAAGTATTTGTCACTTAACACCAGGTACCCCCTCTGAGTGATTTGTACAAGTCAACACTCCCACTGTGATTTGTACTCCCACTCCCATTGTCTACATGGTCAAACCTTCCTACAGTTAGGACCACAACCAAAATCCCCTCTCGATTCCTCCGATGAACGAGAGGCCCACAAATCGAGTGATCAAACCTTCCTACGGTTAGGATTGTCTCAAACCTCCCACTCGGTCAAACCTTCCTACAGTTAGGGCCAGAACCAAAATCCCCTCTTGATTCCTCTAATGAACGAGAGGTCCACTTTCAAATCGAGTGATCAAACCTTCCTACAGTTAAGGTCACCTCAAACTCTCCCTTAGTCAAACCTTCCTACAGTCAAGGCCAAAACCCCAATTCACTCTTGATAAACGAGAAATCCACCTTTAGTTCGGTAATCAAACTTTCCGACAGTTAGGATTATCCGAATCTTTTCGATTCTCAGAGTGGAGATCCCACTCTTAGTTTCACCTTCCCGGATTCTGGAAGTGGAGATCCCACTTTGAGTTTCCTTTTATGACTGGAGATAGAATATAAAATTCTTCCTCTTCAGCTTTGGGAGATAGAATATAAAATTCTTCCTCTCCCGCATCTGGTTCGTCTTTGCCCCAGGAGAAGACACTACTTTTTCAAACTCCTAAAATCCGTGCCTCACACGCACGGGGAATTTTATCCCGAATCCTGAGTAGGGATAATTCAACGCTAACACGCGTTGCCGGTTTAGTCTTTCATCGAGCGAAAAAGACACCATAATACTAATCTGGGGTATTTTATCCCGAAGCCTAAGTAGGGATGAGTCAGCACTTAACCCGCGCTGCTGGGTGGTTCGTTCCCGTAAAAACTACCGAGTCTATGTATTCAGTATCGTAGCAATAAAAATCCATGTCTTTTATGCATGGGGAATTTTATCCCGAATCCTAAGCAGGGATAAGTCAATGCATAACACACGTTGCCGGTTAGTTCTTAATCGTAAAAAGAACAAAAGCCCACATATTCAACATTGTGGCAGGTCGTTATTTATAATGCTAAAATCCGTGCTGGACACGCACGGGGAATTTTATCCCGAATCCTAAAAAGGGATAAGTCAGCGCCTAACACGTGTTTCTGGTTAGTCTTTTGCCGTGAAAAGGACAAGAGCCCACATATTCGACATTGTGGCAGGTTGTTATTAATAACACCAAAATCCGCGCCTTACACATACGGGGAATTTTATCCCGAATCCTAAGTAGGGATAAGTCAACGCCTAACACGCGTTGTCGGTTTAGTCTTTCACCGATTGAAGAAGACACCAGAATTCTAGTCTGGGGACTTTTATCCCGAAGCCTAAGTAGGGATAAGTCAGCGCCTAACACGTGTTGCCGGTCAGTCTTTTACCATAAAAAGGACAAAAGTCCACATATTCGATATTGTAGCAGGTTGTTATTAATAACACCAAAATCTGTGTCTCACACGCATAGGGAATTTTATCCCGAATCCTAAAAAGGGATAAGTCAGCGCCTAACACGCGTTGCCGGTTTGTCTTTTGCCGTGAAAAGGACAAGAGTTCATATATTCGACATAGTGGCAGATTGTTATTAATAACACCAAAATCCACGCCTTACACATGCAGAGAATTTTATCCCGAATCCTAAGTAGGGATAAGTCAACGCCTAACACGCGTTGCCGGTTTAGTCTTTCACCGATTAAAGAAGACACCAGAATTCTAATCTGGGAACTTTTATCCCGAAGCCTAAGTAGGGATAAGTCAGCGTCTAACACACGTTGCCGGGTAGCCTATCCCCGTGACAATGGCAAAGTCTACGTATTCGAGGTCGTAGCATCAAGTCTAAGGGAGTTTATTCCTTTAGCACAATGTCATACGCGGAACGGACTTAAAACAATCCGCATGTAAGTCCGATTCAAACAGTAATTGGTAAGAGCACATCAAATCCGTTAAGGGCTGAGGATTTGCCAAAAATCCTAAGTCAACATCTGATACACGTCGCTGTTTAGTCTTTTCACAGGAGAAAGACGAAGTCTACGTATTCAATATCATAGCACTAAAATGGTTAACTCTTTTAGCATAACGTTACATACGGAATGGACTTAAACAATCCGCATGCTAGCCCGACTCAAACGGTAGTCGGTAAAGGCTCATCAAACCCGTTGATGGTTGAGAATTTACCAAAAATTCTATAAATGCAAGTCATCAACGTATCAGCTTTATTAGTTGGTCTCGTGACTCGAGCATCCAACAACTTCGGGATAAGATCCATATCTGGAGACGAAACAACTTTAATAGTTGGTCCTGCAGCCCCAAATTTGAGATCACCACGCTCCAATGCCTTAAGAGTTTAAACTGTGTAGACTCTAGCAAATGTACGAGTATAAACTGTGTTAACGCCAATCAACACGTTACGACAAAAGTCAACGCCTCACAACGAATTACAGTAAAGGTCAATGCCGGTCAACGCATCAACAATTTCGCCAAAAAAGGCAAAATATGACTCCAATGATTTCAATTACAATCAGATATGAATTCCCGACGAAGATAATTAGTTCAAAGTTAATTCAATGGCACGAGCTAAGTTTAGAAACTTACACACCAATCTCAGTTCAAGATTTCGATAACGGTCAGACGATAAACGCAGCGCTGGTTGAACTTCATCTATTCAACGAAACAATGAATAGATTGAAGGCTGAAGAAATTAAGAATTGAGATAGTTCAAGGTCACTCTACGAAATTGAGGAGACGGCCTATCTTATCCAAAGCATCCCAGACTCCTCTATAAAAGAATGAGTCTGAAATGCTTTGGAGGGGGTATCTGAAGGCGTATTGTTCGCGGGAAAAATTACTTTCATTGATGTCATTGTTTTCTTGAGCAATAGTTTATCGGTTACAAAAGATCCGATCTTTTTATAAGATCCGGTTACAACAAAATCAAAGAAAAATCTTAAAAGATTACAACTTTCCTTTTCTGGAACAAATCACAAGATCGTGTTTTGCGGTCTCTTGCTTGTGTGGGTTCTTTGCCTGTGCCGGGGTTAATCCGTGGACCACCGTGCGATCTTGATCCGGTCGGATCTACACGGTATGACGGGTGTTATTTCACGAAGGAAATAACAACCGAGGGGATTATTTCACCAAGGAAATAATAGCCCTAATTGATCAAAATCGACCAAGCGAAATCGATACTCTTCTCGGGATCAAAAAACCAAGTTTTGATCCGGAGGATGACCGTGTGGATCTCAGATCTGATCTCTCTCGAACTTCTGTCTTATTTGGCATGGATGATCGCTAAGAACCAGATCTGGAAAGTTTAAGTCTTCAAAGTTCCAAAACTCCGAAGTTTAGCTCTCAATCCAGCAGAGTTTCGCCTCAAAAAGTTCAACAAAAATCCCACCTTGAGCCTTCAACCTCTCAAAAGTCCAACCCTTTAAACAATGAGCCCTCAAGTCTATTTATAGGCACCTCAAACCAGATCTGGGCTCAGATCTGGGCTCGACCACCTAGGTGGCTCGGCCACCCAAGCCACCAAGAGGTGGCTCGGTGAGCCACCTAGCCACCTAGGTGGCTCGGCTAGCCACCTAGGTGGCTCGGCCACCGAGCCACCAAGAGGTGGCTCGGTGAGCCACCTAGCCACCTAGGAGTGGCTCGGTTTTGGCCGAGCCCTCCAGGTGTTTG
>BQKN01064083.1:64567-76821 GCA_022839385.1 Asparagus kiusianus
GGCCGAGCCCTCCAGGTGTTTGCCTCTTCGCCCGTTTTTTCGGTTTCACGGTTTATCCGAACTTCATTGTTGATCTGGACTCTGATTTGGCAGCCCGGATCTTGATTTGGCAGTAAATCCGCTTTGGTGTTCGAGTTCGAGTCCGCTCCTGATCTTGTTTGATGTGGTGGACTCTACGGTTGGATGACTCGTTGATTCATCGACCCGTTAGCTTGATTGGGCACGTGATTGGATGTTGTTTGCGTGCGGTTCGTTAACCTCGTCGCCTCGTTAATCCGCTTCGTCGCGTCTCACTTGGCTTCGGTGTTGTGGTCTAACGAACATGCTTGGATATATCGCCCGATGGTTCGTTGGTTTGTTGAATCACCGTGCCGAGCTGTGTTAATGGACCTTTAGGTAGTTTTATACGCCTACACGTATAAAAATACCTATAGGTATCCACACAAAGCTCAAGACAGAGAGAAGGTGATGAACGTCATTATCTAAGTCAAAGAGGATTATCCGACGCCGACCAGCAAATTGACGAACTATGGATGACGTGGCCCGCGTGCTCACCGGCCACCACCAAGTGGCCCGCACGCTCATCGGCCACCAAATCGGCGAACTAAATAGCCCGCGTGCTCACCGGCCACCACCAAGTGGCCCACACGCTCATCGGCCACCAAAACAGCGTACAGATCAACGAAACGACGAAATACGCGTACCGACGGAACAAGTCAAACCTAACAAAATCAAGGAAGACTCTGGCGGCCGGATCACGTCAAAACGATCCGGTCGAGCCAGTGGCTCGGCCATGGGCCGAGCCACTAAGTGGTAGTTCGGCCAAAATTAGTTTTTTCGGTTTTTATGGATTCCTTCGGGATTTGGTTTGTTCCTGGACGTTCTAACCGATCTGATACTGTGGTTATGCAGTTTCTAACTGAAGATATAGAGGATCTCTCGTTTTGATCTAAGAAAACCACCAACCAAGCCTATAAATAGAGGCTCGGGTGCTCATTCTTGCGGGGAGGACATCAAGAAGGCGAGGTGCTGCTGGTTTCTCGAGTGCATAGCCACGAATTTCAGCAAGGGTTAGCAGATCTCGACGATCTCCTGTGCATAAAGAGTAGAGTTCGAGAGATTTGAGACACGTCCCCTATTCCTCCGGATTTAAGCTTAGTCTTAAACCCCGAGAAGAGCTGTGGTTTTGCTTAGTCAAAATCACCGCTACTGTAATTACTTCCTTCGTGAAGTGAGAGCATTGATTATCCAATATCTGTCAACCGGATTTGATCCGTGGCGGTCCACGGATATTAATGTCCCCCGCACAGGCAAAGTTCCCACGCAAGCAGCGGGTGATAAACGTCTGTTGCGCTGTTTGAAAAGAGTTGTAATCTTTATTTTTATTATATAAGGGAGATCTTATAAAAAGACCAACTTTTTTATTTGAGTTTATTGTAAACGATTAAAGTTGTAATAGATTCAATCACAATGAAAATCTCAACTTTTGACCCAAACATCTCTCTCTTGCTCAAATTCACCAAAAAGCTTAAGCTTCATTGCTCCAATCTGCTCTCTGTCTTTAATTTCATGTGTAAAGAGGTATTTATAGGGATAGGGGTGTATAACAGTAGCAACGGACGTGAAATAACTGACCAAGTGTACTTTCTTTGGGCGCGTCAGTCTCCGCTGTCGCGGCTATTAGCGCGTCAGTGTGGGCTGGCGCGGCTAAAGGGGCAGTTCCAGCCACGTTCCATCACGTTCTTAACTATTCTCCCACGTCTTTGGGCCCACGAAACACCACTTTTCTCGGTCTATAACCACCCCCCACGTTAGCACACATTTTCTTTCTGATATGCCGCCACGTGGACCCTCAGAAGAATGTTAAAACTATCAGCAAATCATATAGGAGACTGCTATTTGCGCGTCACCACACCCTGCCGTGCATACGCGCATCACACTTCGCCGTCGTGCTTTGCCGCGTCACCATAGGCTGTCGCGCCTATGCTCGTCACTATGAGCTGCCGCGCCTATGCGCGTCGCTATCCTTTGTTATGTTAGAACACGCGTCAGTGTATCTTGTCACGGGTATGCACATTGCTCTTCTATGTTGTTCTGCTTCTCATGGCTTTGAATGATCTCTTCTGATTTAGATGACGACATTCATTGTCTTCACTTTGTCTTGAACTGTATTTGGATATCTATGAGCATTTTTTGATGCCTACAATCATCAATTGCAAAGCTGATTTTTTTTGTCCTTTTTGGATATGAATTTTAGTGAAAGAGATTGCAATGGTAGTTTAAGCCTTTGGGACACTTGATATTTTAAGCTAATGGTTTCTGTAGACTCGTTGATAACTATCAAGATACTCTCACCCTCATTGTTGTTTTTTGTGTTTGTAACCATGCAAAAAAGGGATCCATCCGTCATTTTAAAGAAAAGTAGTTGAAGAATCAAAGAGATTTTATTGAGGAGAATTAAGTGGCTGGGAGAAAGTAGTTGGGGTAAGCAAAAAGGATTTATTGGGGGGAGGAGATGGAGGAGATGGATTTACTGTGGGGGAGGAAATGAAATAGTTAGAATTTAGAAGGAAATGAGGTTTCTTTTCCCTCAAAATTACTTTTTAATCATCATTAATGTCTACAGTACTAATGTTCCTTCTCCGATGACTGGCTTGATAGAGTGAACCGGTTGCTTGAGTGTATTTTGATCTTGTTATGTTTGAAAATACACACGTGTCACGTGGGAAGGGGTTTTGGGAGCCAAATGAATGTAAGAAAGAACAAATTTTCAAAACAGACTCAAATCAAGTTTTAATTTTCAAAATCGACCCATTTTTTATTACCAAAATCGACACACTTTATGCCACGTCAGCTTAATCTCATTTCCTAATTAGTCGCAGAGCCGGCCCTAGGGGTAGGCGGGAGAGGCCTTCGCCTAGGGCCTCAAAAAATAAGGGCCCCGATGTAATACTTCTATACTTTTAGATATATATATATATATATATATATATATATATGAAAAAGTAAGAGGACTTTTGTGCAAAATTTTTAGAGGGTTCTAATAGCATAGTTCCAATTCCTATAAATACACAAAAGTGACAAAACCCTATGTCTCTCTGACCTCTCATCTTCTATTCTTCTTCCCGACGGACCCGACCCGACTCCATGACGGAGCTCCACCGTCGAAGTGTCGAACTCCACGGCGCCGCCTCCGGCGACTCCCTCCGCCCCTCCCACCTGACCGGTGACCTCGCCGACTCTGTTTTTCGTCTACGTCTCCGGTGACTGTGCGTAAACCTGACCTGTTCACTTTAATGTAAATAAGTAAATTATGTAATTGACTAATTGTGTAGCTAAGTAGCTTTGTAGGCTATAATGTGACTTGACTAATGTCCTACACTCCTACTGCAGTCTGCAGGCTGCAGCATGCCAGCATCCTAGTCCTACAACTTTTTTTTGTCCTTTAGCTTCATAGATTTTTAAAGAAGGATAAAAGAAAGTTAAATAACCTAAATGGATATTCCTATAATCCTATGTCCAGTTTTGATATATTAACATCAAATTTGATTTATTTCAGAGCTTGTTACCATGGCCAAAAACTAGTTGATGCATGTTACCATTCAATTATATGATTTATTTCAGAGCTTGTTAGTTGTTTCATGACCTAATATCATCTAATGATTGCATCGTATTCGTGTCCCAAAAAAAATCTTAAGTCCAAACTTTGTTTTTGTCTATTGAATAGGAACAAGAGATAAAAAGTGCATCGTTTAGGATTCAAGTGTGTTGATCTGAAATTTATTTGAAGTGAAGCTATTCAAATTTTAAGGTAATTTTATAACTTCATAAATTATAATTTTTGTTGATCTTATGTATTTTAGTATTTGTATATAATTTTTTGTTGATCTGAAATTTGCATTGTTGATTAATCATATTTTTTCAGCGTCCATCATGCTTCCTAGAAAGTACAGTTCTGGATATGGAAAAATAAAAAAGAAACAAAAATTGAAAAAATTGGAAAAGTCTCAAGCAGGAGCGCTGGATAAGTTTTTTAGTAGTAGACATACAGAGCATGATAACGAAGAACATAATAATGAAGAAAATCAAAATGAAGAACAGAAAAATGACATGAATATTGAAGAACCTACTGAACACAATATGAATATTGAAGAACCTGCAGAAGATGATAGAAACATTGAGGAACCTACTCAACTTAGGATTGAGAGTATCAATGAAAACATGAATGTTGACGATCCAGCAAATTGGGGCAATATTTATCAAAAATTGAGAGATCTTTTAGTAGAAAGAGGACCCAAAAGAGTTGTTATTGATTTTCCTGAAGATATTGAAGGCAGACATTTCTCTTCCGCTCATTACACTCGACAATGGTTAAATGGAGAGAAACATGATAGGAGATGGCTAATATATTCAACTTCTTTGAATGTGGTATTTTGCTTTTGTTGCAAATTATTTAGAAAAGATGGAAACAAGAATCAAATGGGTTCTTTGGTTAATGAAGGATTTAAAAATTGGAAGAATCTTAGTCATAGGCTTCAAAGTCATGAAGGGAGTAGTGAGCACATAAGTTGCATGAGAAGTTGGATTGAATTGGAAATGAGATTGCGTAGTATTGAAACAATTGATAAAAGTGTGCAAGAAATATTAAACAAAGAGAGAGAACATTGGAGACAAGTATTATTAAGAATAGTTGCTGTTGTAAAAACACTTGCTAAAAATGGTTTAGCATTTCGCGGGGATAATGAGAAGATTTATCAAGAGAACAATGGAAATTTTTTAAGTTTAATTGAAATGATTTCCGAATTTGATCTGGTAATGAAAGAGCATATTCGACGTTATCAAAGTGGTGAATCTCATAAGCATTATCTCAGTCATAAAATTCAAAATGAACTGATAGGAATGTTAGCGGGAGAGATTAAACATACAATGATCAAAATAATTAAAGAAGCAAAATATTTTGCTGTTATACTAGATTGTACTCCAGATATAAGCCATGAAGAACAAATGACTCTTATAATAAGATGTGTGGATGTTTCAGAAAGTCCAGTAAAGGTAGAAGAGTTCTTTCTAGAATTTCTTAAGGTCGACGATACGTCAGGACTGGGACTTTTTATCGAACTTGAAGATGTATTGAAGATTCTGGAACTTGACATTTCTAATGTAAGAGGACAAGGGTATGACAATAGATCTAATATGAAAGGAAAAAATAAAGGTGTGCAGAAAAGACTCCTTGAAGTAAATCCTAGAGCATTCTACACTCCATGTGGTTGTCATAGTCTTAACCTCGCACTTTGCGATATGGCAAACTCTTGTCCGAAAGCTATATCTTTTTTTGGAGTGATACAACGTTTATATACTTTGTTTTCATCTTCTACTAAGCGGTGAGATATTTTCAAAGAACATGTTTCTGGTCTAACACTTAAGCCATTGTCACAAACACGGTGGGAAAGTCATGTTGAAAGTGTAAAAGCAGTAAGATTTCAAGCTACAGAAATAAGAGATGCTTTAATTCACTTGGCAAGCATCAATGGAGATCCAAAAATAAAAAGTGAAGCTGAGTCCTTAGCAACAAATGAAATGGAGAATTTGAGTTCTTATTGGGTATGATTGTTTGGCATAATTTATTATTTGCTGTTAATTCTATTAGCAAGTTTTTGCAAAAAGAAGACATACAAATTGATATTGCTATAGATCAATTGAATGGGCTTATATTATTTTTTGAAAAGTACAGAGAAAATGGATTTAAGGAGGCCATTACTGAAGCTAAAAAGGTTGCATCTGAAATGGAAATTGAAGCTGTATTTCGTGAAAAGCGTATCATTCGCAGGAAGAGACAATTTGATGAAAGTGGTACCGAAGAGACAATATTATCTCCTGAAGAATCATTTAGAGTTAAATACTTTCTATATATAGTGGATCAAGCTATTTCTTCTCTTAAGAGTAGGTTTGAACAATTTCGGCATTATGAAGAAGTCTTTGGGTTTTTATTTGATTTGAAGAAATTCAGCATTGTTGATGATGCTAGTTTGAAGGCTTATTGTGTGAAACTTGAAGAATCTTTAAAGCACAACAGTCATTTTGATATTGATGGCGAAGATTTATTTTTAGAGTTGAAACTTTTGAGAATACTTACCAAAAGAAACAAAAAAAGCAATTGACGTGCTGAATTATTTGAAGAAATTGGATGGTACTTTTCCGAATGCTTGGATTACTTACAGAATATTGTTGACCATACCTGTTACTATTGCCTCTACAGAAAGAAGCTTTTCAAAGTTAAAATTGATCAAATCTTATCTTCGATCAACTATGTCACAAGAAAGATTGAATGGCTTAGCTTTATTGTCAATTGAGAAAAATATAGTGGAGAAACTTGATTATACAAGTTTAATGAATGATTTTGCATCTAAAAATGCAAGAAGAGGCTTCATAAAGTGATACATCTATTGGTTCATTGATCTTGTTTTGGGAATGAGAGTGTTAGGGTGTGATTTGTAGGCCTTTGGCCAGGGTGGGTAGCTTAGGAGAACTACATTGTGTTTGATCATTGAGGTTAGTTATAACATCTCTTTGTATGTAGGCAGCCCTAAAGTTACTTGGGTGCAACACTTTATTTAAAAAAAATCTTGAATATAAGAGGGCCCCTTTAGGATTTTGTTCAAGATTTTGCCTAGGACCCCCGAATTCTCAGGACCGGCCCTGATTAGTCGGGGTTGCCAACCCCGACTATTTAGGGCATCAAAAATAGGGTTTAAGGCTTCTAATTGGGGTTTAACAATCTCCTAAACAATCGGGGTTGGTAACTCCGACTAATTAGGAAATAAGATTAAGCTTACGCGGCATAAAGTGAGTCGATTTTGGTAATTTAAAAAAATAGGTCGATTTTAAAAATTAAAACTTTGTTTGAGTCTGTTTTGAAAATTTGTTCGTGTAAGAAAATATTCTTTAAGATCCTTTTTGGATTTATAAGGGGTGAAGGGAAGTTAAGGGAAACTGAGTGAAGGGAAGGGAAGGGAAGGGAAGGGAATTCCCTTCCCCTTGGTTACACCCCAATTTGGGGGTAACAATTTTTATACTATTAGGGGGTGAACCAAGGTGAATGGAGTTGAATGGAGGTGAATTAACTTCACCTTCTAAGTGTTCCCAAACAAGATGAATGGTTCCCCTAACTTCCCTTCACCCTCATTCCCCTCAATCCAAACAAGCCCTAAAAGAAGTAGAGATGAAGGGAGGGCGGAATACTCGTAAGGGATTTGGGGGCTGGAAGCAATTTTCACTTTGTCCAAATTGGGCCGGCCAGCAACCAAAGCGCGTCCGCTTTCCCCGCGTGTTTCGACTCCGAGCTTCTCATCGCTGTTTCACTTCGATACTCGTTTCTTCGCCGTCAGCGATCCTTCCTCAATTCATCTAATTTCTTATTTGATCTCATATCTCAATTTCCCCCAATTGCCCCCTTCCTCATCTTCAACGAGGATGCTCAAAACCCTAGAAAAATGCTGCAAATCTAGGGTTTTATGCGATCAGCATGGACTCGTACACGTGATCAGCCCTCGTTTCTCTAAGCCTTGTATCCCCAATAAGAATGCCTGCTCTTTTTCATCTGGTTCATACATTGGAGCTCCAAACCCTAACTCTGTCCCTAATTTGGTCAAATTGGGCGACGACTCCAGTAAAAACCCTAATCCAATCCCCAGCTGCAACTTCGGCGAGGTCAATGAATTTGACAACAAAGGCGAATCGGAAACAGATACCGAGGCCGAGGACGGCGTTGATGAAGATGACTTCAAGGTGTTAGATTTATTCAGCGGAAGAACCGATCCCAAGCGAAAAAGCGAAGCCTTTGTTGAAGAAAGGGACGAATCGAAGCACCCTTTAGTTAAAGAAACCTGCAGATTGATTGGACTTAGTCACATTTGGACTCCGAAGCTCGAAAGCGAGCTCAAACGCTTACTCAGAAGCCTCAACCCCCAACAGCTCACTGCTGTTATCCGTTGTCAGTCCGATGAGAGAGTTGCAGTCAATTTCTTCTACTGGGCTGATCGCCAATGGAGGTATCGTCATCCTCCTGAAGTCTACTATACTATGCTTGAAGTCCTTAGTAGGACTAAACTTTGTCAGTCATCGAGGAGAATTCTAAGATTGATGATTCGAAGAAGAATTCCTCGGTCCCCTGAATTATTTGGGTTCTTAATGAATTCTTATAGCCGAGCTGGTAAGCTTAGGAGTGCAATGAGAGTGCTGAATTTGATGCAGAAAGACGGGTGTGCCCCTGATTTATCTATATGTAACACTGCGATCCATGTGCTTGTGATGGCCAATCGATTGGAGAAGGCTTTGAAATTTTTGGATAGGATGCAGCGGGTTGAGATTGTACCTAACGTTATTACGTATAACTGTTTGATAAAAGGTTTTTGTGATGTTTATCGGGTTGAAGATGCATTGGAGATGATAAGAGAGATGCCGTTTAAAGGTTGTCCTCCCGATAAAGTTAGCTATTATACGGTGATTAGTTTTTTGTGTAAAGAGAGGAGAGTTGGAGAGGCGAGAGAGTTGTTGGAGAAGATGGAGAAAGATGCTAACTTGTTTCGTGATCAAGTAACATACAATACTTTGATTCATGTGCTTTCAAAGCACGGGCACGCTGATGAAGCTCTTGAGTTTCTGACAGAAGCAGAGAAGGAAGGGTTTAGGGTCGATAAGGTTGGATATAGTGCAGTTGTGCATTCTTATTGTCGAAATGGGAGGATGGACGAGGCAAAGGATATTGTCAATGAGATGTTTTCAAAGGGTTGTGATCCCGATGTTGTGACTTATGGTGCTGTTGTTAATGGATATTGTCGTATAGGAAAAATTGATCAAGCACGAAAATTGATGAATCACATGTATAAAAATGGGTGTAAGCCTAATTCAGTTACGTATACCGCACTTTTGAATGGATTGTGTAAAATTGGTAGCTCAGTGGAGGCTAGAGATATGTTGAATAAAAGCGAAGAGGAGTGGTGGACTCCGAATGCTATTACTTACAGTGTGGTTATGCATGGGCTTAGGAGAGAGGGGAAGCTAACAGAGGCCTGTGATTTGGCGATGCAAATGATAAGCAGCGGGTTTTATCCTACTCCAGTGGAGATTAATTTACTGATTCAGGGACTTTGTAGAGAGAAGAAGGCAGGAGAGGCGAAGAAGTTCATGGAGCATTGTCAGAGCAAAGGTTGTGTAATTAATGTGGTAAATTTTACTACCATAATTCACGGATTTTGCAAAGAGGGCGACTTGGAATCTGCTCTGTCTTTGCTTGATGATATGTATTTAAGTAATAGACATCCTGATGTTGTAACTTATACAGTTATGGTGGATGCTTTGGGAAGGAAAGGGAGGCTTGAGGAAGCAACTGCTCTTATAAAAAAGATGCTACAAAGAGGATTTCTTCCTTCTCCTGTTACTTATAGGACTGTTATCCATAGATATTGCGAGAAGGGTGCAGTCGATGAGCTACTTAAGTTGCTAGAGAAAATGCTGATCAAGCAGGAATTTAGGACTGCATATAATCAGGTCATAGAGAAACTTTGTGCCTTTGGTAAACTTGATGAAGCCTACAAAGTTTTAGGAAAAGTTTTGAGGACAGCCTCCAGGATTGACGCTGAGACATGTTGCATATTGATGGAGAGTTATTTGAGAAAAGATATTCCTCTGCAGTCATATAAAGTGGCTTGCCGGATGTTTCAGAGGAATCTGCTTCCGGATATCAAACTGTGTCAAAAGGTGAGTGAGAAATTGGTGTTCGAAGGGCTCCAGGATGAGGCTGGAAGGCTTATGACCAAGTTTATTGAGAGGGGTCACCTTTTACCTCAACATCAATAGCAGTGCCTTTCAATTTGTGGAATTAGAGAATTAGCTAAGGGGTGCCATCATCAGGCCCAGATACCCAGAAACATGCATCTGCAATTGGGAGGAAGATAACAATTATTGGTACCAAACTAGACAATTTGGGGATCCATTTTGTCAAAGCTTGCAGTGAACAGCCTAAGTATGCAGTTCATTCTTTCTCATGCTTATTACTTTTTTGAAAAGGAGAGATATGTTTTTGTGTATTAATTTTTTGCATCAACACTTCACATGCTTGTTAGCAAAGGGTTAAAAGGTATACGTAGCTTTTGTAGTTAACAGGTCACTAAATGAACTGCAGCTTAATAATCTTGTTTCATTGATCAAATGCTGCAAAAACTTTTGTTTAAATCCATCAAATTCAGTGTTGAAGTGTGGAATGATTAGCGACTTGGCATTCATTTTCCTGACGCTGGATTATTCTGATAGTTTATTCCTGAATAGGTTGCATACTTTGTTACAATGTTCAACTTGGATTCCCATTTCATATGGTAGCTGAAGTTTTTCATTGCATTAGAGACACAGGCTGCTAAATTTCCTAGTAACTTCAGTATTTTTTTAGTTTGCTGTGTTTGGGCTGGTCAAGTTTTGCATATTTGTTCTCTGGTCAGGTTGCTGTTACGATCCATTTCTTTTGTCTATGTGATCTGCTTATGCTGAACAACCTTTGTCTGTCAAAATTTTTTTTTTACCTTGCTGTAATATGCTTTCAATTGAATAAAATTCCTGCAAGGTTGATTCAAAGTAATTATACAAGTATTACAGTTGATATTTTGACATACTTGGTACCTGGTCAGTCTTCTTCTTTTGATGTGAAGTTTGCTATTGCATCCTACTTATGATAATATCTTCATTTAACTTAACTGAAAGGAATACTTTGATAATCTGGTTTTTTTAATACCTTAAACAATTTGAGTTTTTCATGGTAGTGTAGTATGTCATGCTTAATCGAATTGCATTTGAGTGTCTAATTTCAAACAAAACCAAACCTCGACATGCTCATTTATACCTGTCATTCAGGTACAAGGAGTTCCAAAAATGGCAAGATACGCCTGCAGATTTGAGGTCTAAAGCAGAGCAGATAGGTTCTGCATTGGACGTGTCCAATTTTGCTAATTGGTAACATTTTTCACGAAGAAATTTGTTTCTGCTGATAAATCATATTATTGTGTATTCTAATCCTGGTAATTATTTCATGTTGTTTTCAGTTTCAGTTATTTCTGTCATTGACAATAGAATTAACTTTTTTGGTGAAATTTAAGAAAGACTTGTTTGGACCTAGTAAAATATCAGTTGATGAGATAAACTGAACCTAAGGTTTGGACAACCATGGCATTGCCGGATTACAACATCAGATTATGAAAGGTATCTTTACTCATTTTTTTATATTTACGGGTTTAAATTTGACTTTGTGATTTTTTGAAACCTTTATCGTGTGCATATAGAGCAAGATCAGAGCCTTGAAGAGCAGGAGCAAATGGTCCATAGCGTGCGACATATTGCCTCAACAATTAATGAAGTCTTGAACCTTCACGATAAACTGCTAGTACGTTGTAAACGATTAGATTACATCGACCAAAACATACATATTTTTGCAATTTTTGTTGGCACTGGTCCGGTTCATTTTATTTATTTATGCAGGATAGCTTGGACCAACATGTGGATGGACAACCTCGAGGCTTCATGTAGGTTCAGTCCCTTCTTATTTGCTAGTACAGTATCCAAATTTTCTATGGTAAAAAATTAAATGTATAACAACGCTCTATGGTTGCAAATCTATCCTTTGAATTTATTACATGCCATAGAGGCCTTTGTAAGAATGTACTTTAATCTGAAGCCTTCACTGAACTAATTGAGAATAAAAGTGAAATTTGGAGTTAAACCCTCAGAAATCTGAACTTTTTTAAAGCTTGTTTCCAGGAAACTGTCCTGATATCTGATTGAATGGTCACAAAACCCCCAAATTCATAAAACCCTGCCCCTGAACTTTGTTTTTCCCACAAAATCCCCGCAACCCCCAAGGGTATCAATGAACTTTTTTAAAGCATGTTTTCTATGAGCAATCTCAGATTCAGTAAGAACATTTGCTGCGTATTCAGAAAACATAGTAGATATTATGAACTGTCTATTAAGTGTTAATGCAGCGTGTGAAAAGATACTGGCTGTTCTAAATTAATGAACAAAAGCAGGTTTTTCATGCGGACGTCTTCTCCCGTTAGTTGTTGCTATTTTGATTCTGGCCGCAGTTGAAGGAATTGCAGAATAAGTTCAGAATCAGGCAAAACAGGCGTCGGTCGACCGGTCCGGTCGACCGATTTCGTGCACAAGGCTTACTGTGCTTTGGCTCTGGTGTCGGTCGACCGGGCCGGTCGACC
>BQKN01064083.1:76921-120265 GCA_022839385.1 Asparagus kiusianus
GGTCGACCGACGAATCGGATATCAGTTTCTACAGGTTTTTGACCCGGTTCGTTTTGTAATCTATAAATACCCTAAACATGTTTTGTTAGGGCATCCTAAGGATGATTTTGAGCAGCCACTAAGAGAGATTTGTTGCATCCAATTGTGGGAGAGTTTTGAGAGATCAAGTGTTTGGTTTTAGGGTTTGGTCTGAGAGATTTGTAACCCTATTTGTATTCCCTTGTTTTCTAGTAGTAAAATCTCCCCCCCTCCTTGCCCCGTGGACGTAGGCAACTTGCCGAACCACGTAAATTGTTTGTTTTTGCTGTGATTGTGGTTTGCATATTGTTTGTGGTTTAGTTCTAGTTATTGTGTGTGTTGCCCAAGAAGCTTCCGCCGCGCACAACAGCAGTTGCTTGGGCTCTCGTAAAATACCTGTAAGTTTTGCGAGCAATGGAAATTCTTTGGGAGATGTATCTCCATTGCGTATGAGAAATGACCATCAGAATTGACTCTTGATCTGGGTTCGGTTGAGGAGTTCATGCAAAAATCCCAAGCGTTCATATTTAAAACCTGAGTCATTGTTTAGAGCCTGGTTGTATATATATAATTGTTGGTCTCAATATTTTTTGGATGCATTAGCCGTCTTCTCATAGTCATAAGCAGACGCCAAAATAAATTCTGCTTGCTACCTTAGGGATCTGATGCCGTCAGATTATGATGGATGCTAAGTTGCAAACTATTCAGAGAATATTAATTTATGGAAAGCAGATATGATCTATCCTTGGATTAGTGTAAAATAGGAAGATTTGAGTGAATGCGTTAAACCAAAACCCGTTTTTCTTGGATCATTAGTCGTCTAATGGACATATATCATTGTATGCTTTTCTGTAAACTACATCAAGAAGATTATTGGACAACTGTTTGAAATGATTCCAATAAGTATTCCAGTAATATCTCCATTACTTATACTTGACCTGTGACTGCTACGTGACATGCCAGTTTTATAATTACATTGAACAAACTTGCCTCTTCATAACTCCCTACCCAAAAGATAACAACGGTTATTTACAAACCAAAGCATATGCAAGCAGCGCTGAAATCTCTTTATCTTTGCTGCCTCTGTACTATCTCTTCAAACTCCTCATCAGTGCTCTTCAGCATCACAGGCAACGGCATCTTAACCCCTCTCTCCCTCGTCTCTTGATATCTTGGCTTTATCCTCTTCTCCAAACTGAAAGCAAAGTACTGTGGAAACTCCTTCAACTCCTCCAAACTCCCTCCCATCTCCTTCACAAAATACTCGTGCTTCGGCTTGAAATTATTCTCCACGCTGAAAGTAAAAAGCCCGGGGCACCTCAGAACCATACCCACAGCCTCTTCTCTGGTCAGCCCCAGCCCCATCAAATACCCGAGCTTAGGAATCAAAGTCTTCTCCACACTAGAAACCAGGAGCACGGTATCTTGATACGCCAACGCGTCCGTGTCCTTGAATCCCAGCCTCTTAAGGTAAATAAGCGCAGGCCGAAGCTGATCTCTAACACTTGAGACGAGCAACCTTGGGCACTTGTTGATGACTTTTCGAAAGTTGTTGTCGGGTACTCTCATGTCTTTTGAGAGGAAAGTGAAGACTGGGATCAGATCGGAGTGAACGTTGGAGGTTAGGATTTTCGGGCACATGCCGAAGATCCTGGCAAAGTCCTTGTGATGAATGCCTTTGGATTGAAGGTAGGAGATGACGGAGTGGATGGAGTCTGGAGTTGCGTCACGGAGGTCAGGGTTTAGCGAGAGAGCTCGAGAGGAGTCGATGCCCATGATTTCGAGGCTGATGATTTTCTCCTTGAGAGAAGTTGGGAGGTCAGGGAGAGTGAAGGAGAGCTCGGTAGAATGATGGAAGGCTTTACATAGATTTGATGGCTTTGGAGTGAGAACGGCTAAGCTATTGGAGAATGAGGAGGGAATGAAGAGAGAATGGAGTTGTGGCATGATGAAGATGATGATGGGGTGTCACGTAGCAGGAATTGGGTAGTCAGTTTGATGCTTTTATCGGTTGTATTTTTTATTTTATTTTTGGATAGGAAATGAGTGACGTGGGAGCATGATGATTACTCATTGGTAGGGGGAGAGATTTCACATATATTACCTGATAAGCTGTATGCATCATTGGAAGGTAAATCTCACAGGACCCCAAAAACATAGCCCTGTTTCAATGACAAGGAAACAGGCTTTCATAGTCTCCTGTGGTTTATGCATCTCATTTGCGAGTGCGAAATGAATGCTAGTTACAAAGTGGTTTTCAATTCTTTTAACTTTTGATACGACAGGAACAGAGGAAATGTTGATCATAGAATCATAATGCTGATCACATAATCAGATCATATACTCTCTTTAAAAGTACAAGTTCAGTAAAATCTTTCTATGGTCAATATTACCCTTAATTTTTTTTAAATATTACATTGTTGTCCTAATAAATTCTAATTATCTTATCTTCTTTGAATTGGTAATTAAATAATTTAACATATACATAATGAGACTTATCATGTTATTGGATAAAGAATATAGTTTGATATAATTCAAATCCTTTACTTATTTTAGTTTGTAGAAAATCTAAAAGACATGCTAGTCAGCACTTAAAAATTTCTAGACTTCGTAAAAAATATCCTCCAAGCTTTTTAAATTGCAAAAACACCCCTACAAATTTAAAATTTTATTAAAATATATTGAGAATAGTAAATTTTACTTATTTTAATTTAGTGAGAAATCTGAAAAACATATGTTAACTAGAAACTAAAAGTTTTTTTACTTTAGAGAAAATATCTTGTAAGTTTTGATAATTACAAAAACACTCTTAAAAATTCAAAATTTATAGAAAACACCTTGAAAATTTCAAACTTATAAACGCACTAAAAACCTACAAATAATACAAACAACTCCCAAAATTTCATAAAATTTAAAATAAACACTTTGAACTTTTTACAAATTGCAAAATAAAACCCTCAAAATTGTAAATTAAAAAAATCCTATAAGTTTAAAAATTTATAAAAAACCCCTAGAAAAGACCTATAAGTTTAAAAATTTATTAAATTGAAAACATAGGAATTATAAATTGTCTATAAATAATTTACAATCTATAGAAAAGACCTATAAGTTTAAAAATTTATAAAAACTCCTAAAATTCATAATTAAAAAAAATACCATGAGAAGATCTAACTTATAGACACTAAAATGAATATACAAAACTAATAACAACCCCTAGAAAATTAAAATTTTGTAAAAAATATCATACTCCCTTTAAAAGTATATGTTTAGGAAAATATTTTCATGGTCAATATTACCTATAATTTTTTGAAAAAGAACATAACTACTTGAAAATCTATTAAATTTAAAATTTATAAAAAACACCCTAAAAGTTTAGTATATTGCAAATTACTCCTCCAAAGTTTAAAAAATTTCAATGATATTTGTAATTCCTTAATTTTAATGTAATGTTTAATAGTTTTGTGTAAGTATAAAATATAAAATTTTAGAGTTTGTTTTATAATTTTTAAAACTTTTAAGGGTGTTTCTTTTTTAGTTTTCTAAATTTTCATTGTATAGATACGTCAATTAATGATGATATTGAAGAGTAAGTCGTTTTAAAGATGTATTAAGTCATAGTTAAGTGCGCACATCGCTATTCCTAGACAGTGTAGTTTATATATGTAAAAAAAATTATACAATCTATATAGTTGCTAAAAGGATTTTGACTTTAATGTATTATGTTTTTAAAAACTATATTTAATGCGAACCCACCATATAATTTTAATTGTGGTCATCATAATTTTAATATGTTTCATTGATTGACTATATAAGTATATAGAACATAGATTACTTTACTTTCTCACATAAACTAATATTTGGTGCTTAATAATTTAAATTATTACTTTTAAATTTAATATAAAGAGAAGCTCTAATAACATTTATTTATTTACTTATAGGATAATACAATCTCAATTCCTTTTTTTCTTGAGATTTATTCCATAATTACGTGCATCAAATTAGTAACTAAATTAATAATTATTTATGCTTATATTTATGTTTATATTAGGATGATTGTAGTTGGTCGCTTGCTATGGAATTTTCATGAAGATATATACTTTACTTTCTATAACTATCTGCACTGTCCATGTATATCTTATAAATTAGTTGTTAATTTAATATATTAAATTATTTTTTTCTTTATAAAAATTTCTTTTTTGACTTTTGGATTGTGTAATTACTATATCACCATCCTAGCGTAGAAAGAACGTCACTCTAAATGGCTTCAAGCCAATGTTTGAGTTTAACTAAAATATATACTATTGCCACTATGTGTATATATTTTTAATAAAAATCATGTCAACACTTTTTAAACAGAAAAGGATATTCTAACCTTTGATATTATACAAACTAAATATAGCCAATTGTGATTAGCAAAAGAGAACTTACATCAGAAAAATATGAATAATAAGATAAAGATGATAGGTAATGATATTGCCAACAACAATACCAATAGCAAACAAAAATGTAAAGTTAACATATTTTGTGGAGCTAAACTACTGACTATAAACATCGAGGTTTCCACCTTTATAATTTATTAAAATGGTCATATAATCTTATATATAAAATTAATTTAATACTGAATAAAAATATCGTTGTAATAATATCGTTATTAGGAAAAATTCTTCATGAACTAGTATGTTCGTTATGTTATATAAGCTATACACTCCAAATTCTTGTGTCTTTTATAAAGTCAAAAATTTTGAAAACAAGCCTAGACAAGTGAGTTATAATAGCATTTTTAATTCACATCGTTTGGACCAAGATTTGATAAGAACCTTGCATCAAAGAATTTTTTTTGTATTTAGAGCACATGATGAATTATATCATAATCTCGCTGCTCTAATTTCGAAAGAAAATAATTCTTCATACTTTCAGTTTTACTTCTATGATACGAAGAATGAGTTATAAAATTAAATGATAGTATTAGATAATGTAAATATGAGAGAAACCATAACTAAAAGTTAATGTGAACATGAGTCAAACCATAAGTAAAAGTTTAATGGACATATTGCAAATAAATTCATATGCAAAATTCCTTCACGAATTAAATGATTACCCAGCTTTTGAAGACTTCAATATACTAATAAATAGAGATGTTGTACTAGATCAATGTGTTTATAACCCACAAATAGTAGATCACGTGACCACAGTCTGGGTTGAAGAAAACAATGACAATATTTCATTTGAAAGAGAGATTATTGAGTTGGTGATCAATCCCAAAAAAAAACCTTTATTTTTTTATTTTTACTCTACTTTTATCAATTTAAATAATCATGGAATTCAACCACGGGCATTGCACGATGCATCTCAACTAGTACATACAAAATTCAAGCCATATATGTCACAAAATATCCTCTAAGTCTCTTCAACACATAACACAATACTAGACTAATTGTTGCCGATGCAATGCAACCGTACTGGATGCAGAGTACAAATTACATCAAGTGAATCTGTACTTTTAAGGATCAGCAGCAGCGTTCACCTCTTCTCTTTTATGCCAGACCACATCTTTGAGGCCCATTGACATGCTCTTATAGAACTGGATAAATCAGGAATAAAGAGAAAACTAGTTCAGATCACAAGAAATTAGTTCTACTTAGAATTCTGAGAGATGATGAGAGGAAAGCATATTAATCGAAGACCTTATGGAACTCGAGTGTATCACCGTTTGCTTTACGAAGCTCTACCATACACAACGAAGGTGCTACTTCGAAAACCTTTCGGGAGAAAATTTAAAGATTATGATGATATCAAGGAAATGAACAATAAACGGTACTATATGCGAACTAAAAATTAGGTACCTCCGTTGCTATAGATAAATGACCTTTCCTTCCACTCTTTTCACCTTGCAGCTTCAACTGAGGTGGAAGTAAGATTTTGTCACTATAACAGATGCAATTATTAAGCAATTCATCAAGTAATGTATGAGTATTGACTACACCAATGTTTGGGGGGGGCCGCGGGGGGGGGGGTTGACTACGACAAAAGAGTAAGAGAAATACCTTATAGTTGTGTTTCTCAACATTGAAACCCAAAGGGGTGGCTGCTTGCTCGAGTTTTGAGAGTACCTCATTTGCAGGTAGTTTTGACGTAAACCTTGTTTCCCTCTTCACAAGCCCCTGATGAATTTTTCTTGGATAAATTTTATTTATTAAAATAGTCGAGCATTAAAGCTCTAGAAACCCTCAACAAAAAAATCCATGTGCTACGTGCATAATGTGATAGTCATTATGTTGAACTCAATTCCAAGGATTTTTGGAAGTCCTTCAAAATTGATAAATTTGCATTAAATTTAAACATAATATAATATATTTATAGGGTGATTCAGTTAAGTATGTGCATTCGTATGTTTACAACCGAAAAGTTTTTATCCTAAACTTGGTGGATTGGTTGGATGAATCTTATTCTTCCACCCCAATTCTGTTAAGGTAATCTCCTCCGTTAACTCGTTATGCATATGCACGAAATGTCAATAACATTCTCATTTCTCGTACACTCATTTTTTCCACATGTTTCTTATTTGCCCAACATTCTGATCCATAAAAAAAGAATATGCTAATTTGAAACCATACACGGACCTGGGAAAAAAGGTATGAAATTCAATGAACATGAAATGCCCTATATAAAGGACTAACCATTGGTTTCTCAAATAAGCTTCCGAGATTCAGACCCTGGGATGTTGAAATAAGTTCAAATGCGTTCATCGCAGCTGGCCTTTCATCACGTCTCTCAACAACAAGATTTCTTGGCTCCTGCATGATCAAAGAACACAATATTAAGAATCCTTCAACATCCACCCCAAATTCTAGCATAAAAAACATCAATAGAGTTACCATTGATTCATTGAAAATATTATTGACATCATCAAGACTAGCGTCCGCTGTTTCAAATCTGGGTGGCTGGTACCCTTTCTTGAACCACTCGTTATCTATGACCTCAGAGATGGTAATACGCTGAAAATAGCCAATACTCATCAATTAGCTAGCAATATTTAAAAACTACAGTTATATATCAATTAGAGGTGAAGACCAAAACTCACTGTTCCGGGATTAGGATCCAAAATTCTTTCGATAAGTTTCTTTGCACTTGTAGAGAACCAAGCAGGGCAAGAGAACTCCGCTTTGAAGATCTAAAACCGCACCCCCAATGATCAAGAAGTAAGCTTGGCAAATCTGCTAAATTAATAGGTATTGCATACTAACATTCATATAACTAAATCGTACCTTTTTGTACAATGACATAAGATTAGAGTCCTCAAAGGGCAGGTAACCAGCCATAAGAACGAAAAGGATAATCCCACATGACCAGAGATCTGCCTTGGCTCCATCATAACCCTTGTTGTTGATCACCTAAATAGATAGACTCACTATCAAAAATGGAAGAGCTCAGCAAATAAGTTGGGTGAGGCAATAACAAAAGTAGTTAATATTCAGGACAAATATACATTATGTGATGCACTAAAGCGTACCTCAGGAGCAACATAATTGGGAGTCCCACATGTCGTGTGAAGCAAACCGTCTTCCTGCAAGGAAAAGGTTAAAATGTTATATCTCCAGAAATGCCTCTTTTCCATCCTCTTAAGTATTAAGGCTTTGGTTTAAAAAATGACCATATTTATCAAAGAGAAGTATGAGGAAAATTCACCGAACATCCCTTATTAAATGAAAGATAATCAAAATATTAGCCATTTGCAAGCATTAGTAAAAAAATGAATTTGACTTGCAATCTATAAATTTGTATTTGAATATACAAATTCATCTGACTTACTCGAATTTGCTGTGGTAACGCACTTAAACCAAAATCCGAGATTTTAAGAACCCCACTAGAGTCCAACAGTAGGTTTTCCGGCTGTTGAGATACAAAAGAGTTATACACACAAACAAGTTGAATTTGTAACTAAGTATTATCCAAAAAAAACAAAAAGAGTCTGTTCCCGTGCCTTTAAGTCCCTGTGAAATACACCTCTGCTATGACAAAAATCCACGGCATTAATTAACTGCTGAAAATATTTTCTTGCATCATCCTCCTTCAACCGTCCTTGACTAGCCTAAGGAACAACAATCAAAGAACTAGTTAGCAAACTCGTTAATGAATACTGGCATGCAGTAAATATTTAAGTGCAAATAGATAGATAAAAATCTTACAATCTTGTCAAAGAGTTCTCCACCCGTAACAAGTTCCAGAACAATGTATATCTTTGTCTTGCTGGCCATCACCTACACAATGACAATCACTTGAGGTAAGGAGGTTGTCAATGACGCCAACCAAAAAAAAAAAAATTGGTGCTCATAGTAATTGTAACACAAGAGAGCTTGATCTATAGTAACAATTCAACACACAAAAAAGAAAGGGTGTATTTTAGCAGGAATCATCAGAGTAGAAGTCCAATAATCAATAACGAAGCTAAGGAACTGATTTACGAACGAGCCACATAATTAAGAAATTGGAATTTATAGAAATATAGTGATACCGTAATGAAGCGAGATGATGTCTACAGACATATTACAAATCTCTATCTTACCTCATGCATTCTTGTTATGTATGGGTGCCTGATAAGTTTCATGGTAGTGATTTCTCGTTTGATCTGCGCAGAATATAACATGTAAAACTGTTAGCGTGGACGACATATTATGATGCAAATTGATTTGTGAACATACATGATCCAAAAGAACTGTGTATTACGATTTAGGATAACGTCCAAACAAATTAAAAACTGGCTTTGATCTAAGATATATTGTTCTCATGATACTAGGCCCCCAAATTGGCCTTTATTTTGACACGTACAAATTTTATTAAAACAACTAAAATATTTGATTGTCTAATTCCAACCCAAAAAAAAAAAGAGGTCCAGGATCTAATATAAAAAACGGCTATCTTGAAGTTCTAACTCGCTACTCGTCTCTGCAATTAATTAACATGTAGTGTGGATCACACAAGCAACTGATCCAGTACTTCACAAGCAAAAATCATATGACAAAATCCAGCCTGATAAAATCTCTTCGATAATGAGCCAACCCAAACTGAACAGCAAGCAATAAAAGGTTTTAAAAAAAAAGGCTAAAATGCACTTAAATACCCCAAAGTTTCCCAAACCATCGATCATGCATAGTACCATCGATCATGCAAACGTAAAAATTTTCACCCCGAATGCTCCCACATGACATTAACATGTTAATTTTATAACTTTCTAACCATTAATTTTTTTTTTAATTATCATTAGACACATGCCAAGTCTATTTTAAAGTAGAATTAGTTCATCTTTTTATTCTGAAAGAGACGTGCAGCCTTCCCCAATTAATGTAGAGAACGCAACAAATAATACCAACCAAAAACTTTCAATAAACAGCAAAATTTTAATCTTTTTGTCGAGTAAACTCAAAGAACTGACCTGGCCGAGCATTTTATGCTTCACGACTTTATCTTTGTCGAGAATCTTGATGGCCACGTGTTCACCAGTCTCCGTGTTTCTAGCAAACTTCACCTTCGCAAAATTCCCCTCTCCCAGCGTCCTCCCCAGCTCGTACCTCCCCACCCTCGTCCTCGCACCTCCATTCATCTCAGCCCGTTAACCCGTTAACCCGCTAATCAAGCTTTTCAAAGCAAAATTTACTAGCAAAGATCGGATTTTTAACGGTCAGGATCGCTTCTTTATGATTCAATGGCGAGCGAGAACTGCGAGGGTTCGCGTTTTAGGCTCTCGCGAGAGAGAGAGAGAGAGAGAGAAGTTTCCTGGTCGCTGACGCAGAGAGAGAGAGAGAGAGAGAGAGAGAGAGATTGAGGACTCTGGTCTCTGATGATGAGAGTCGTTTTATAGAAGTACGCGGGCTATGATGATTTGACCGCTGTTTTTCGTGGGCCGGATCTTTGGTGTTGGGTAAAATGATCCGTTAATTTCTATTCTGGGTTAATTGCAAAAACATCCACTTAAGTTTGCCTGATTAGCAAACAAGTGACCTTTGTTTTAAAAGAGAGAAAAAAAAGTCTAAAGTTTCCTCTGTGTAGATAGACTGCTACAGTTAAATAATTTCCTAAAGATCAAATTTTCCGTCCGATAATTAATTAACCTCCCCCCCCCCCCCCCCCAAGACTTTTATTATTCTAGCAATGGTTAAGAAAACCCTAATTTTAACTCCCTCCAAATTAATCGCAATCGAAAAAGAAATCGGGAATGAAATTGGGGTAGTAGGGTTGCAAATTTGGACGTTTAGAGGTTGAAAACAGAAATTTGGGCAACTGGGTGTTGGGGAATCCGAAACAATCAAATCGGATCCTTGCCCTTCCGGACATTGTGTTGAAAGTAGGAAAGTAGGAAATTCACCACAAATAAAAATCAAAACTTGTAAAGAAGATAAAAGAGACGAACACACAGATTTAACGAGGTTCGGCAACGTGCCTACGTCCTCGGGAGCCACACCACACAATTCCTTTATTAATTGAAGAAGAATTACAAGCTCTCAAACGAGGGTTTTATCTCTCTGAGATTCTCTCTTTTCTGCAGTCAAAAACTCTCTATTTTCATGCTCTATCAAACCCTAAAATGTTTGGATATTTATATCAAACTCAGACCAAACAGAATTCCTAAACAGTTTAGGAAACGATCAAACAGCGTCGCAGTCGACCGTCAAGTTCCCGCGGTCGACCGTCAAAATCGACAGAGCCTAGAAAAGTTACAGGGTTTGGCGCGGTCGACCGCCAAGCCAGGTGTGGTCGACCGTGATCAAAAGACAGAAACTAAAATCCTACAGGGTTTGTGCGGTCGACCGCGATCAGCTCCAGACTCTCCTGAGCTCCTGTGCACGTTCGCGGTCAACCGCCGCAAACTCCCGATCGATCGTGGATCAGTCTGGCAGTTTTCTTCCTCGATCTGATTCCAGCTCCAGCTTCGACTTTGGGTCTACACTTTAGACTAACAATCTCCCACTTGGAGACCAAAGTGCCTTCAGTGAGTTCACCCGAACTCTCCCCTTCTTCACATGTATCTTCTCCTCCCCCGAAAAATTCTTTCTTCTACTCGTAGTGTGGCTCTGCCTTCGTCTTTTACTCGTGAAGGCCAACTGAAGTTACGCACAACTCCAGTTTCTCTATGGTGACTGCCTTCGTCAACATGTCCGCCGGATTTTGACGCCCCAAAATCTTCATTAAATGTAACTTTCCGTCTTTAACTAGCGAGCATATAAAATGGTATACGTCGATGTGCTTCGTTCTGCCATGATATACTGGATTCTTGGTAATATGTATAGCGCTCTGACTATCACAATAAAGAACTCATCTCCCTTGCTTCAAATTCAACTCTTCTAAGCACACGTTCAACCAGATCATTTTCTTGCTTGCTTTGGTCACCGCGACATACTCAGACTCGGTTGTAGGCAAAGTCACAATATTCTGCAGACGTGAGACCTAGCTCACTGTTGTCGACGCTAAGGTATAAACATACCCTGTAGTGCTTCGTCTCGTATCATGATCACCGGCGAAGTCCGCATCCACGTATCCCTACAGCACCAACTCCTTTCTCCTGAAACATAGTGGTTTGTTAGTTATTCCCCTCAAGTATCGCATTATCCACTTCACGGCCTCCCAATGTTGCTTCCCTAGATTGCTAGCAAACCTGCTCACAACTCCCACTGCATGGGCGATGTCCGGCCTCGTGCAAACCATCATGTACATGAGACTCCCAATGGCCGAAGAATATAGCACACTGCTCATATGCTCTCTATCTGCATCTGTCTTAGGTGATTGCTCTTCAGATAGCTTGAACTGACTTTCAAGGGGCGTGCTAACAACCTTAGCATTCTGCATATTGAACCTCTAAAGTACCTTCTCGATATATTCAGCTTGGCTCAACCTCAATGTCCCTTCAGCTTCATTCCTACTGATTCACTTTCCTAGAATCTACTTCGCTGCACCCAGATCCTTCATTGCAAACTCCTTTGCTAGCTGCTTCTTCAGACTGTTTATATTTTCTAAACACGATCCTGCTACCAACATGTCATCAACATATAATAACAAGATAATAAAGCTGAACTCGAACCTTTTGAAATAACAGCAATGATCCGAATTGCATCTTCTGTAACCATTGTTATGCATGAAGTTGTTAAACTTCTTGTACCACTATCTCGGAGCCTGTTTCAAACCATATACGCTCTTCTTGAGCTTGCACACCATCTCTTCCTTTCCTTCTTCAATGAAGCCAACAGGCTGCTTCATGTAGATTTCTTCATCCAAGTCACCATGAAGAAAGGCAGTCTTCACATCTAACTGCTCAAGAAATAGGTCTTCTGCAGCTACCAAACTCAATAACACTCTAATAGTTGTGAACTTCATAATAGGGGAAAATATCTCTGTTTAGTCCACTCCTTCCCGCTGTTAAAACCCCTTCACTACTAATTTGGCCTTAAATCTCTTGCTTCTATCCCTCTCTTGCTTGACCCGGTAGACCCATTTGTTATGTAAGGCCTTCTTCTGTGTAGGTAGCTGGGCTAACTCTCATGTCTCATTAGTGAGTAGAGAATCCATATCCTCCTGCATCGTATGCTCCTCCTGCATCGCATGCTCCCACTGCCGAGACTCACTCACTTGCATTGCCTCTTCATAGCACTCCGGCTCACCGCTGTCTGTCAACAATAAGTAGTCAAGAGATAAAATATATTTGGGATTTGGTTTGGGTACCCTGGATGACCTCCTAAGCTCCACGCTCTGGGTAGTTTCTTCTGTACATGGAGCCTCCTCAGTTCTGTGGTCAGAACAAACATCATCACCCCTATCTAGAAGTTCCTCTATATCTATGTATCCAGATCCACCTGCATCCGAAGTGCTGCTCCCACTGCTTTGGCTATCCTTGGTATTTTCTCTGTTCTTATACATCACCTCCTCATTGAATATTATGTCCCTGCTTCTGATGATCTTCATGTTCTTCTTATCCCAAAGATGATACCCGAACTCATCAATATCGTATTCAATAAATGTGCAGTTCTGTGACTTAGCTTCTAGCTTGTCTTTGACATGGTCACTGATATGAACATAAGCCACGCAACCAAATACACACAAGTGTGAGAGATTTATCTTCTTTCCACTCCAAACCTCCTCTGAAATCCTAAAATCCAATGTAACTGATGGGCCTGTGATTAATAAGATAAGCTGCTATAGCATCGTATTTGTCCAAAATATCTTAGGCAGACCTGTATGTAATCGCATGCTCCTGGCACGCTCCGTCAAGGTCCTGTTCATCCTCTCTGTAATACCGTTCTGTTGCGGCGTCCCTGGAATAGTCCTCTCTAAACGAATATCATTCGTAGCACAGAACCTCTTAAACTCCTCCAGCTCGTATTCTCCACCACTGTCTGATCTCAGACACTTCACCTTCAGATCTATCTCATTCTCCACCATGGCCTTCCACTTCTTGAAGACTCCAAACACCTCTGACTTGTGCTTCATGAAGTAGATCCACACCTTCCTCGAGTGATTGTCGATAAAGGTGACATAATATCTTGAACCGTCAAAAGAAGACACATTGGCTGGACCCCATACATCTGTTGGCCTTCTTGTTTTAATGATGATTTATAAATAATTTACATCTAATATTTTTTGTCTAGTGTTTGTAATTTATATTTATTCTAGGCAAACAATATGTTGGAGGATGGATGGAATAGCGCTTCAACGATGATATCAAATGGAGGTTGGCGGAATTGTGGAGTGAAGCATCGTACAATTCAAGTTCAAGATCCAAGTTCACCTTCATCCGCATAGTGTACCAAGTCAAGCTTATTGAAGATCAAAATCGGCTTGGGTAATCTAGTTTAGTTTTTATATTATGTGTGTTAAGTACCTTAAGCTCAATATAATATACACACATATTTTATTGGTTTCCTTGTATATATATATATATATATATATATATATATATATATATATATATATATATACATACAACACAAGTTTTGGTTTTTATGTTTATAAATATGAAATTACATATTTCATATTTATTATTGTGATTTGGTGTAACTACTTAGATATGAAACAAATATATTTTCATATACATGCTCATATGTTTTATTTTTTATTGTATTTGTAAAAATATTATATTCTTAGTTTTGGACTTAACAATAATCATATACATATTTTATTAAGTCTACATAATCATTTTGTAATGTTTCAAAACATGGTTAAGCTAAAATATCAAAACTCATATGTTTACACTTTCATGTTTTGGCCTATTTTGTAAAATAATGATATTTTTTATTTGGGAAGTCCTTTTTGGAAACCAGTCATTGTAGCATGTTTATTATCATGTCTACAATCATTCCTGAAAGTTTTACATTTTTTAGAATTTATTTGATATTTTTAAACAGTGTTTTAAAATCAGAAAATAGTTTTTCAAAACCTAATTTTCATATATCAGTTCACGGTCGACCGCCACGGTCAACCGCGCCTGAGTTCATTCGTTAGTGGGCAGCAGAGACTTTCACGGTCGACCACCACGGTCGACCGTGAGCTCGAGATTTCCCACGGTCGACCGCCATGGTCGACCGTAGAAGTCTCTGGAGCTTTTCCTGTTGTTTTTGTTGCTTGTGGTCGACCGCCGCGGTCGACCACCATTTATCCCAACGGCTATTTTGTACAGAATCTGATTTTTGATTTGTTGGTTTTTTAGTCTTTTTCCTTGGGGTTTTGGCTGAGGTGTTGGGAGGCTATAAATACCCCATTGATCTCAGTTCTCATACCTATCCAAGAAATGTTTTAAATAAGTTTTAAAAGGGTTTAAGTTTGTTTTAAGTTTGTTTAAGGGTTTGTTTTGTGAAGAATTTCATAAGAGGAAGTGGAGATCAATTCATTGAGCTTCTATCCATCTATCTCTCTCTTATCATCTAGAGAAGTTTTCCTAAACTCAATTCTAGCTTTTATTCATAATTATTTGTTGATTATCAATTCTATTAAGCTAGTATTTACATTTGAGTTTAGTTGATTTTGTTTCACTCATTGTTTACACACACCCACTTGAGCTTATTGTATTTTCATACATAGTATTTTTAGGATGGTGAGAGTTATAACAATTGAGTGTGAGCTTTAATTGAGTTCTCACATTGTATTAGAGAACAAATCATTTGTTATTATATTGTGAGTGTTGTAAGGTTTTCGGTGAGCTAGAAAACCGAGTGTGAGGAGTGGACGTTGATCGGTGAGCGTTGAAAACCGACATAGTGTGGTTGTAAATGTTATTCGGGTGAGCGTAGAAAACCCGGTCGTGATAGTGGATTTCTTCCCGGGAGTGGGGAGCGGAGACGTAGGACGGAAGGTCTGAACTCCGTGATCATATCGTACGTTTGAGTTTGCTTTGGTGCACTTAATCTTATGTTTATATTTCTTATCACCATTGTCTATAGCTCATTATTTATATCATCCACTATCTAGTTCATATTGTTTACCCTTGTATTAGTTTATATATCCTTGCATATATATTTCATCATATAGGATATATCTCATTGTTCATATTGCTTATCCTAGCACATATATCTTGTTGTATTTCATACTTGCTAAGATAACTTGTTAATTAGTTTTAATTGGCATAAAATCGGATTAGATTAGCATAAGACCCTAATCACCCCCCCCTCTAGGGTCTAACAACATCTGTATGAATCAACTTTAGCTTCTGAGCCTTAGGTGGTCTTCCACCTTTCTGAAAACTAACCCTCTTCTGCTTCCCAAAGATGCAATCTTAACAAACCCTAACTTCCACGGCGTTGATCTTGGTTAGCTTTCCCTGTGAATATAAGATCTTCATTCCCTTCTTGCTCATGTGCCCTAACCTATTGTGTCACAAATCTGTACTCTCTTTGTCAGCTGTAATTGTCAGGGTGTTACTCGCATATAAGGTGAGGTAGAGAGTTCCTAGTTTGTTGCCTCGAGCAAAAACCATCGTACCATTGGAGATTCTCCATGAATCCCCTGTGAATGTCGAAACATAACTTTCTGCTCTAAGCTGTCCCACCGAAACAAGATTCCTCTTCAGCTTCGGCATGTGTCTCACGTTCTTCAAGGTCTACTTAGAGCCCTTCATCTGAATCCGCACTTCGCCCTTTCCAACAATATTACATGGCTCGTTATTCCCCAAATACACTTTTCCAAAGTCCCCTGCTACATAATTCTGAAAGAGCTTCCTGTTAGCAGTGGCGTGGAAAGAGGCTCATGAGTCGATGACTCAAGAATCCGAATCGCTATCCATAGCAAGGATCAATGCATCTTGCACGATATGAGCCTCCTACTCAACCACATCCTTTTTTGGACTCTTGCAGACTGAAGACATATGATCCTCCTAGCCCGCAGTTCCAACACTTCCCTTTAATAGGTCTAACCTTCGAGTTCAACCTCTTCTTCACTGATTTCGACCGATTCCTATTCTGGTTTCTTTTCTTTTGGCTGTTAGACCCTAGAGGGGGGGTGACTAGGGTCTTATGCTAATCTAATCCGATTTAAATACCAATTAAAACTAATTAACAAATATATTCTTGCAAGATAGATATACAAGAGTTATAAGCAAAAAAAATAATATGAATAAAGAGATATATCCTATATGATAAAATTATATGCAAGGATATATAAACTAGCACAAGATAATATATCCTACCAAAGAGATATACAATATGATATATACACGGATATGTAAACTAATACAAGGAAAAACAATATGAACTAGATAGTGGATGATATAATTAATGAGCTATGGACAATGGCGATAAGAAATATAAACATAAGATTAAGTGCGCCAAAGCAAACACAAACACATGATATGATCACGGAGTTCGGACCTTCCGTCCTACCTCTCTGCTCCCCTCTCCCGGAGAGAAATCCACTATCACAATCGGGTTTTCTACGCTCACCCGAATAATGTTTACAACCACACTATGTCGGTTTTCAACGATCACCGATCAACGTATAAACTCACTCACAATGTCGGTTTTCAATGTTCACCGATCAACGTCCACTCCTCACACTCGGTTTTCTAGCTAACCGAAAACTTTACAATCTCACAATGATAACAAATGATTTGTTCTCTAATACAATGCGAGAACTCAATTAAAGCTCACACTTAATGTTACAACTCTCACCAACCCAAATATACTATGTATGAAAAATATAATAAGCTCATGTGGGTGTGTGTGTAAACAATGAGTAAATAAAAATCAAAATCAAAATCAAACTAAACTCAATACAAATGCTAGCTTATGGAAATGTAAATTAAACATATAAATAGCTAGATATGAGTTTAGAGATTCTTCTCTGAATAACAAGATGGAGAGATGGAGATTGAAGCCCAAACAAGAAGATGATCTCCTCCACTTGTGAAAACTTCTTTACAAACCAAACAAACACTAAAACACACTTAAACCCTTGTTTAAAACTCGTTTAAAAACTTCTTGGTTGCTAGTTGAGAACTGAGATCAATGGGTTATTTATAGCCTCCTAAAACCTTAGCCAAAACCCCAAGGGAAAAGACCAAATAGCCCAAAAATCAGAAATTTAATTCTGTACCAAAAGAGCCATTGGGATAAACGGCGGTCGACCGTGACGGTCGACCGCGAGCAAAAAAAACAACATAAAAGACTCCAGAGACTTCGGCCATCGACCGTGAGAAATCTCGAGCTCACGGTCGACCGCGACGGTCGACCGTGAAAGTCTCTGCTGCCCACTGATGAATGAACTCAGGCGCGGTCGATCGTGGCGGTCGACCGTGAACTGATATATGAAAATATGATAGTTTGAAAGCAGTATGCTGATTTTAAAACAAAGTTTAAAAATATCAAATAAATTCCAAAAATTATAAAACTTTGGAAAATGATTGTAGACATGATAATACACATGCTACAAAAACTGGTTTTCTAAAAGGACTTCCCAAATGAGAAATATCATCATTTTGTAAAATAGTCCAAAACACGAAAATGTAAACATATGAATTTTGACATTTAGGCTAAACCATGTTTTGAAACTTTGCACAATGATTATGTAGACTTAATAAAATATGTATATGATAATTGTTAAGTCTAAAAACTAAGAATACAATATTTTTATAAATACAATAGAAAATAAAACATATGAGTATGTATATGAAAATATATTTGTTTCATATCTAAGTAGTTAAACCAATTCACAATAATAAATATGAAATATGTAATTTCATATTTATAAACATAAAAACCAAAACTTGTGTTGTATATATATATGACTACATATATATACAAGAAAACCAATAAAATGTGTGTGTATATTATATTGAGCTTAAGGTACTTAACACACATAATATAAAACCTAAACTAAGTTACCCAAGCTATGATATTGATCTTCAATTAAGCTTGACTTGGTACACTTTGCGGATGAAGCTTGAACTTGATCTTTAACTTGAATTATATGTTGCTTCACTCCACAATTCCTCAAACCTCCATTGGATATGATCGTTATGGCGCAATCCATCCAACCTCCAACTCGTTGTTTGCCTAGAATAAATACGAAAACACAAACACTAGACAAACAACATTAGAAGTAAATTATTTATTAAACATCATCAAAACAAGAAGGCCAACAATCTCCCTCTTTTTGATGATGACAAACAATTTACAAAAAGTATACATGCATGAAAGGAAATGAATATACAAAGTATAATATATCATGCATATAAACAAGAAAGGCTATACTCACAATATTTCTCCCCCTTTGACAACATCAAAAAGGGGAAACCAACAAGAAAGAAGAGAGCGAAAGCTCCCCCTATCAATAAGCATATGTGAATATCAAACAAGTATAGGGATTGCTCCCCCTATCAAAATGCCATATAGAGTATAGGCAATAAAAGATCATGGCAAATATGTGAGCAAACATAAATAAAAAAATATATTAAACACCACTCACATACAAAAAGATAACGAGAACACATATAAATATGTCAATATGAAAATAGTGTCTCATATCAAAGAACATAAAAACCATGTGTAAAGGTAGATTTATGAAATCAAAAGAAAAAGAGCATGAGAAGCATGCAAAATGTTTTCAAATGAAAAAAAATCAATCAAATGAAAAAAAATCAATCAAATAAAATCATAAATCAAAATTTAAATCATAAAACCAAAACATCATTGATTTTTAAAAAAACCAAGAGAGGTAATTATATCTAGCTCTTGAGCTAGTATCAACCCATATGAACATTTTAGCACCCGGTAAACAAAATTTGGGAATAAGCACCCAATAATCCGGGGGGGGGTTATATAAATACAAACCTCTCATCAAAAACAAGACCAATAATCATGAAAATAAAAAAGATTTGATCAAAGAAAATTTGTTTTCATAACCAAAAGATTTTAAGACATAATTTTCAAAACCAAGAAAAGGAAAAATAAGAAAACTAAAATTCTTGGTTTAAAAATTAAATTTATTTTGGTACCTAAGAACTCTTGGTACCAAAAGATTTGGGGACATGACCCCTATCTTTTAAGCTCAAAGCCCTAGGGTTATGAACCCTCTTGGGCACATATGGTGCACTAACACGGTCAAAGCAATAATCTTGCAAATGACCCTTCCGATTGTAATTTGTGCAATGAAAGAGATCCATTTGTTTTTATGGACCATTAGCTCGTGCACGGGAATCATTTGCAAATAAAGATTGTCTTTTAAAATTATTTTGCAAATGAGAAACATTCTTAATCAATGGTCTATTTGGAACATATTACAACTTAGAAGCTTTTTGCAAATCAAAATAAAAGTTAGCAAGATGTCCAAACCTACCACAAACATCACATTTAAAAGCATGTGGTCTATTAGAAGCATTTGGCAAATTTGAATTCTTTTTCAAATCAAAGCAAAACTTTGTCAAATGGCCAAAACGACCACAATGATCACACTTGAACACACTAGCATGCTTATGATGAACTTTATGAGAATGAACATGTGAATATGTAAGTGTACAAGATGAAGAAGCTACATGCGATGCACAAGGAGCATTAGAATTCTTATGTTTGTGTGCATCATAGCAAAATTTAGCTAAATGACCTTTTCGGCCACAAATAGAGCATTTGTAAATTTTGCTATATATGTGTGCATAATGAGTAGATGATGACTTAGACTTGGCACACATATTCATAAGCCTCTTATGATTATCAAAGCATATTTTCATAGTTGAATCTAAAGATGAAATGTGATTATTCATAAGATTCGAATCTTCATTTTTAGGCACATATGAATTTTTAGAAATAGAACATAAATAGTCATTTATAAAGGAAGCAGTATCATTTTGTATGTTCTCTACTTCTAACATGGTATTATTTTTATCATGAGTCAAGTTAGCAATATCCAATTTCAAATTTTTATTTTCCAAATTTAATATATCATTGTTTTCTTGAAGAGCAATACTTTCTTGAGAAATGATATCAAATTTGGAAGCTAACTTCTCATGATCGGATTTTAAATCTTCATGCTTGCTTTTTAAATCAATAAAATCATTTTGCAATTTGTTAAAGGCATGCAATAATTTTTCACTAGCACAAGCAAGTTCATCACTAGATAAATCATTAGTGGTTTCGAACTCGCAAATCTCACTAGGGCTATCGCCTAGTGCTCGTGTGCATGATGCTCCACATGAACTTGAAGCCGGATCCTCCAAAGCTTGTCGGATCGCCTCCAAGTCCCATTGATGTGCTTTAATAAATTTCCATAAGGTGTAAGCACTATCAAAAGAATCAAGCTTGTTAGACATAAATGAATCAAATGCATTTAATAAAAATTCTAACATAAGCTTGTTCATAATAAACATCTTTTTATCATGTTTACTCCACTTGGATTTCTCTAACGTGAGCACAATATAAGCACAATCAATGATTTTCCATAAATCGATATTTTTAGATTGAACAAATATTTTAAATCTAAAACATCATTGAACATAGGGGAAAACATTGAATTTAGGAGCAATACTAGAATCATAGCCTAAACAAGATGCATCATTCATATCCATAATTTATAAAAATATGCAAGCAAGATACAAATGCAATCAAAACAAGATTAGCACAATAAAATAACTTGGATCTTTAACTCAAGACGATTAGTCCTTAAATCAAAGAGCACCAAGCTCTGATACCAATTGTTAGATCCTAGAGGGGGTGATTAGGGTCTTATGCTAATCTAATCCGATTTAAATACTAATTAAAACTAATTAACAAATATATTATTGTAAGATAGATATACAAGAGTTATAAGTAACAAAAAGCAATATGAATAAAGAGATATATCCTATATGATAAAATTATATGCAAGGATATATAAACTAGCACAAGATGATATATCCTACCAAAGAGATATACAATATGATATATGCACGGATATGTAAACTAACACAAGGGAAAACAATATGAACTAGATAGTGGATGATATAATTAATGATCTATGGACAATGGAGATAAGAAATATAAACATAAGATTAAGTGCGCCAAAGCAAACTCAAACACACGATATGATTACGGAGTTCGGACCTTTCGTCCTACGTCTCCGCTCCCCTCTCCTGGGAAGAAATCCACTATCACAGCCGGGTTTTCTACGCTCACCCGAATAACGTTTACAACCACATTATGTCGGTTTTCAACGATCACCGATCAATGTATACACTCACTCACAATGTCAGTTTTCAACGTTCACCGATCAACGTCCACTCCTCACACTCGGTTTTCTAGCTAACCGAAAACTTTACAATCTCACAATGATAACAAATGATTTGTTCTCTAATATAATGCGAGAACTCAATTAAAGCTCACACTTAATGTTACAACTCTCACCAACCCAAATATACTATGTATGAAAAATACATTAAGCTCATGTGGGTGTGTGTAAACAATGAGTAAATCAAAATCAAAATCAAAATCAAACTAAACTCAATACAAATGCTAGCTTATGGAAATGTAAATCAAACGTATAAATAGCTAGATATGAGTTTAGAGATTCTTCTCTGAATAACAAGATGGAGAGATGGAGATTGAAGCCCAAACAAGAAGATGATCTCCTCCACTTGTGAAAAATTCTTCACAAACCAAACAAACACTAAAACACACTTAAACCCTTGTTTAAAACTCGTTTAAAAACTTCTTGGTTGCTAGTTGAGAACTGAGATCAATAGGTTATTTATAGCCTCCCAAAACATCAGCCAAACCCCAAGGGAAAAGACTAAACAGCCCAAGAATCAAAAATCTGATTCTGTATCAAAAGAGACGTTGGGATAAACAGCGGTCGACCGCGACGGTCGACAAAAACAACATAAAAGACTCCAGAGACTTTGGCGGTCGACCGTGGTGGTCGACCGTGGGAAATCTCGATCTCACGGTCGATCACAGCGGTCGACCGTGAAAGTCTCTGCTGCCCACTGATGAATGAACTCAGGCGCGGTCGACCGTGTCGGTCGACCGTGAACTGATATATAATAATATGACAGTTTGAAAGCAGTATGATGATTTTAAAACACACTTTAAAAATATCAAATAAATTCCAAAAATCATAAAACTTTGGAAAATGATTGTAGACATGATAATACACATGCTACAAAAACTGGTTTTCTAAAAGGACTTCCCAAATAAGAAATGTCATCATTTTGCAAAATAGTCCAAAACACGATAATGTAAACATATGAATTTTGACATTTAGGCTAACCATATTTTGAAATTTTGCACAATGATTATGTAGACTTAATAAAATATGTATATGATAATTGTTAAGTCCAAAAACTAAGAATACAATATTTTTACAAATAAAATAGAAAATGAAACATATGAGTATGTATATGAAAATATATTTGTTTCATATCTAAGTAGTTAAACCAATTCACAATAATAAATATGAAATATATAATTTCATATTTATAAACATAAAAACCAAAACTTGTGTTGTATATATATGTGGCTACATATATATACAAGGAAACCAATAAAATGTATGTGTATATTATATTGAGCTTAATGTACTTAACATACATAATATAAAACCTAAACTAAGTTACCTAAGCTATGATATTGATCTTTAATTAAGCTTGACTTGGTACACTTTGCGGATGAAGCTTGAACTTGATCTTTAACTTGAATTGTACGTTGCTTCACTCCACAATTCCTCCAACCTCCATGGATATGATCGTTATGGCGCAATCCATCCAACCTCCAACTCGTTGTTTGCCTAGAATAAATACGAAAACACAAACACTAGATAAACAACATTAGAAGTAAATTGTTTGTTAAACATCATCAAAACAAGAAGGCCAACAATGGATTCTGCCTCTCTGTTCGAAGTTTAGGGCTGAACCTGAACCTTCTGATTCGGACGATTTCCTTCTAACTTCCTCGAATAGAATCATGCTAACAACCTCACTCAGCTTCAACTTCTCATTCCCCGCCGAATTGTTGATTGCCATCACACAACTTGTCCAACTATCCGGTAACTGCGATAGAATCAATAGGGCTTGCAGTTCGTCATCAAACGTGATGTCTACGGAGATGAGTTGATCAACAATTGTGTTGAACTCGCTGATGTGTATCGTGAAGGACCGTCCTTCTGCCATCTTGAGGTTGAAAAGAGTTTTTGACGAGATGCACCTTGTTTGCTGTCGATGGTTGCTCGTACATCTTCGCGAGCGCTTCCATAAGCCCCACCGTCGTCTTCTCCTTTAATATGTTGTGGGCTACTGATTTGACGAGCGACAATCGGATTTGCCCTAGAGCCTTCCTATCCAGTATCTCTCAATCACCATCTGACTCCTTTTTCTTATGTCTCTTCTCTTTTCCCATCAACGGGCGATACAAGTCCTTCTGGTACAGATAGTTCTCCATCTGCGACTTCTAGTCGGCGAAGTCTGAACCGTCAAACTTCTCGATCTTTGATTTGATTTTCTCTGCCATGGCTTTCACACAAATTGTTAAAAGAAACTCTGATACCAGTTGTTGGGGAATCCGAAACAATCAAATCAGATCCTTGCCCTTCCGGACCTTGTGTTGAAAGTAGAAAAGTAGGAAATTCACCACAAATAAAAATCAATACTTGTAAAGAAGATAAAAGAGACGAACACACAGATTTAACGAGGTTCGGCAACGTGCCTACGTCCTCGGGAGCCACACCACACAATTCCTTTATTAATTGAAGAAGAATTACAAACTCTCAAACTAGGGTTTTATCTCTCTGAGATTCTCTCTTTTATGCAGTCAAAAACTCTCTTTTTTCGTGCTCTATTAAACCCTAAAATGTTTAGGTATTTATATCAAACTCAACCCAAACAGAATTCCCAAATAGTTTAGGAAACTGTCAAACAGCATCGCGGTCGACCGCCAAGTTCCCACGATCGACCATGAAAATCGACAAAGCCTAGACAAGTTACAGGGTTTGGCACGGTCGACCGCCAAGTCAGGCATGGTCGACCGTGATCAAAAGACAGAAACTAAAATCCTACAGGGTTTGTGCGGTCTGTAGGCATCGAAAATTGCCTATAGGTCTCCACGAACAGCTCAGTATTAAAGAACGACAACGAACGTCACTATCTGGTTCACAGGAGTTCGATTGATGTCGGTGAACGCTTGAAGTGAATCGACGAACTACGTGAACTGACAGAATTTTAGAATAACGAAGGCACGGGCTAATCGGGAGCCCTACGATGTTTATAAAAGGAACAACATCCTTCATGTCTTGTTCATTCTACAAATAATCCAACCATTGGAGTGGATAGAACTCTTCGTCAGGCTTCCAACGCACTTGAAATCATTCAAATCCGAGTTCGGACGAAGAATTTACGGCGGAAACAATCAAACAAGTGTAACGGAGTGTCTCAGGCTGAACTGGGACACCCGGAGGGTGTCTAGGCTTTTTCCTAGACACCCCAAGGGTGTCTAGGCTTTTCCTAGACACCCCAAGGGGGTCTTATGCCTATAAATAGTAGCCTTAGGCCTCACTTTTGGAGATCTGGATTTTTTGGAGAGGATTGGCGAAGCCCTGCTGCAGTGAAGAGTGATCGTGCCCTTCAACAGAGGAGAGTTCTTCATCAAATCTTCATCACCCGCACCCGTTCCTTAGCATTACCCTACGCCGGTAATACTAAGAAGAGCAAATATCTCGCTTTATCCGAGATAGGCGTTTCAAGCTTCTAGATCTCCTCGCGGATCGACGAAGCTCTGCCCGATTTTCTCGGATCAGATCTGACTGCCAGGTGGTCCACGGATATCGACGTCCCCGTCACAGGCTAAAGACCCACGCAAGCAAGAGACCGCAAAAACAGGATCTTGTGTTTATTTTCGAAAAGTTGTAATCTTTATTTTCGTTATTTGAATTTCATTTGTAACGTTTGAAGTTTATTAATGAAATCAATGATGAAGGAAACTTTTTCCGAAAACAAGCTGGCGACCACAGTGGGAGCCAACAGCCTCGCTGCCGAGGCTGTCGTGACGCAACCGGCATTCAAGATCCGGGTGAATGAAGAGATCGAATATGAGTTCGATCAACAAAAGTTTGAAGAGTACCTCTCTTCCTCCTCCTCCAGATCCGCCTCTCCAAACAGGCGCAGGAAGACCTCTTCTTCCAAGAACGCTCGTGGGACCTCGGGATTGAAGAACCAAGATCCCGTCACCGCTGCTGCACCCGTGTGCCGTGGCGCCCCTGCAGCATCCAAAGAGGCCGAAGCTGCAGATCCAGATCTCCTCTCCGCTGAGAAGGTAACTCCAACTTTGTCGAAGAGGGCGCGCCAAAGACGTCGTCAACACCTTGCGCGACAATTGGCCAAGGCCGCAGAGTCGATGGACGGGGTCCGCTACAAGGAGGACCTGAAATCAAGGCAACGCCAAGAACAACAAAGGCGAACCGCCAACACCTCCTCTAAGGAGGAGACAAACGAATGGGTCCGCGTCAAGAAGAATCGCTCCACTCTTGAGGAACGAATCAAGAAATGTCGCGCATTGCTTGCGCACGCCCGAGTCCTTCTGCAAAAAGCGGAAGAGATGCAGGAAGGAGAGACGGTCAAGAAGCCGCCTACATATAAGCGGGTTTGGGTGCCAAAGTCAAAATCAGCACCTAAGACAAAAGTGGGTGGAGTTATCACCCAAACTTCTTCAAATCCAGATCCCGTTCCCGCACCTCCTACGGAGTTAGGCAAGAACGTAGATCCTTCAAGATCCAGGGTTCCTTTGAAAGGTCGCCTCGGTCCTTTACCGGAGAACCGAGGTAAAGCACCTGTCAAGGAGCGATTGGGACCATTGAAAGGTCCCCAAATGATAAATCAGACTAGGGGTCGTACCAATCCCCCTAGAAAAGATGACAGAGGAAAATCCCCTGTTACCGACCGCATTGGATTGCGAGTCGAAGTTCAAGAGCCCGTCAGGTTTTCACGCTCGCAGAAGCGTAAACTTGAACGTGCAACTATTGAAAACGCTAATAAAGCGTCGCATCCCCAGAGGGAAGCACATTCATCTGATGATGATGGTGTTATACTTGGGAAGTCATGCCAACACTCTATGAGTTACTCCAGTTATCAAACTGACGAGTTGTACTATAGAGCTGGGGGTATGGAAAAGTCTCGAAAGAGATACGCTCAAGACACGGAGGCTCACTGTCCGTGTGCCAACATCATCAAGGCGGTGTTGTCAGAATGCTGCTGTTCTAAGACCCCAAAGAGAGTCTCCGTGTTCGAGAGAATTTCCAAGCCAAGGCGTTTTCATGGGAAGAAGTTCGTTCGACAAGAGGACGAATACCTAGAAGTGTCTGCTAATATGACCGGCAGAAGGAAATTAACGCAACACTCAAACCCAGATCAGTTTGCTGATGTATCCCGGTGTATGACTCGGTTGCGGTCAGGGATCAATACGCGAAAGAATTACCAAAGGATGCAAAAGGGACTTCCCTTGGAAGAGGAGGTGTCAAATGCTGATTCAGATTCTTGCTCGGCTATAGCGTCCGATGACACGACTTCTAGTGTAGGACACCCCTACGAGTCATTCATGATCAGCGCCGAGCAAGTAGCCAAGATGCTTGAAGATGCCCTGAATAAGCAGAAGGAAACTTTCAAGTTCGAGATGGAGATGGCCATGCAGCGGATGAGAGAGATGCATGACCAGCAAATTGCGGCACTGACAATTCACCAAGGAGAACGTAGTCATCGCAATACTCCGAATCAAGATGAGAATGAACGAGAAGGGGATAATGTCAATGTCCCTCCTGTCAACAACAGCAACGGAGGCGGTCCCGTGGATGATAATGCGAAAGAGGACCATGTTACCTCTCCCAGAAGCCACTCGAAGACCGAGGCGAGTGAAGACAAGAAGATGAAGGACTTGGAGAGCAAAATCAACGCGTTGATGAATGCTCAAGAAGTGAAGAGGTCCAGCATACCATGTCCATACCCACGGGAGTGGGAATCAATTCCGTATCCGGCAAATTTTAATTTAATCAACTTTACGCCGTTTGATGGAAAGGGTTCCCCCACCCAACACTTAATATATTTTAAGTCCCATTTAGGAATTATTTCTGGGAATGAACCTCTTATGGTGCGGTCATTCGTCGGCACTCTTCGCGGAGCAGCCTTCGATTGGTATCGTCGCCTTAAGCCGGGGAGCATCAGCAGTTGGGACGATATGGAGGACATGTTTCTGACAAATTTCTTTGATGACGACACCAAGATTTCGATCGGCACATTATTCGACGAGAAGCAGAAAAATGGTGAGATGGTCGAAAACTTCGTGAAGAGATTCCGAAATAAAACGATGAATTGCAGGGATCCAGTCAGCGAGGATTTTATCCTCGAAACTTGCCATAACAATCTGACGTTGGACATCCTCGAAGCCATGGGAATGGCGCCGCCAAAGACCTGGAAGGACCTGAAGGTACGGGGAGAACGAGCCGAGCGGTTCCTCAAAAGGAAGAAGGCCGAAAGAGGGCAAATAACAGGTAATGCTCCACAGCAAAATTTCGTTCCTAAGGGTAAGGGAAAGGCGCATGCGAATGCGGTGAACGCAAAACAAATATTTGAGGTGCAAGCACAGCCGCAACAGCAGCAACAGAAGGCGCCTCAACAATCAAGGTGGCAACAACAGCCCCAGAAGCAAAAGGCCGCAGAGCCGAAGTTCCCGAAGGTCTACTCATTCAAAGAGGATGAAGTTCCCGGTATTTTTAAATACCTCATCGAGAACAACAAGATCAAGTTGCCTCCGATTCAGGATCAAGAAGATGCCAAAAGAGTCAACGATCCTAAGTACTGCGCATTCCACAGAGTGGTGCATCATCCTACCAAGGTATGCTACGCTCTTAAAGATAAGATTCAAGCCCTAATCGATGTTGGGGTTATCACTATGAAACAACCCAAGGAGAAGAAGGTGGGTGCGAATGCAGTATCCATTAGCTTCGGGTCTGTTCCCTCGAGCTGGTTCCAACATGAGCCAGTTATCAATGCAGCAGTGAAGACGGTGAATGATGATCCTCACAAACAGTGCCAGAAAGGGCTTGTGCCACACACCACCCCGAATGGCGAGATTCTGTGGGTTCATCCGGACTTGATCACAGATGAACAATGGACTGCGACCTCTTCCAAGAAAAAGTCGAAACGAAAAGGTAAATCTTGTCATGGAGCTTCTGCTATACCAGGAGAAGAGGACGACAGAATTCCGACCTTCCCGCTTTCTGAAGATGAACAGGAGGCCTTCGCAACCCGAAGCGGGAACGAATATCACTACAAGTACCTGGATGCTTCCGAGCAATTGGGTACCAAAATCCCTCCTTCCAAGACGTTGGCGGAACTGGGAATCGCAGCAACTCCCCCAGCGCCGGTAGCAGCGGAGAAAGTCCAGCAGAAGGAGAAAGGGAAAGAGCCTTTACGCCAAGAAGCCCAAAACCCGAGGAAGTCTCGATTCAATCATCCGATTGGGAGAGACAAATCAGGAAATACAAGCTCTCCGCCCCATTTTGACATCATGGCGCAGTTGGCCAATATCCCGGCTAGGATAACCCTATACGAGCTGTTGCGTCTTTCGAAGGATACAAGGAAAGCATTACAAGAGGCCTTGAGTGACTCTGAAGCTTTCTTGACTCGAATCAAGCCATCTTCTGAAGAACCGGAGTCGTTAGTTCAACACTGCAATCTTGCGGCGCATCATTTCCCCTGCATCTCTTTCACCAAAGAAGACATGCAGACGAAGAACTCAAAGCATGATAGGCCTTTGTATTTTACCGGGCACATTGGCTCCAGCATGGTCAACCGAATCCAAGTCGATCCGGGTTCTGCTGTTAGTATCATGCCATTCCGATTGATGCATCATCTCGGGATTCCGACTAGCAAACTAGCCTCCACTGGCACTACGATTTATGGATTCAACACCAGCGGGTCCAGACCCTTGGGGAAAATTCGAATCAAATGCCAGATCGGGTATTTGAGGTCAGAAGTTACTTGTTATGTGATTGACGCGGAAACATCCTATAACTTACTGTTGGGTCGACCCTGGATCCACGGTAACCTCATAGTCCCGTCAACTCTGCATCAATGGCTCAAGTACGTGGACACAAATAATGAAGTTAAGACGGTGGTCGCGGATAAGCAACCGTTTAAGGGATTGGAGAACTATTTTACCGATTCCCTTTTATACGGCGCCGAATCCGATACTGAACCATCGGCCCAAGGAACGGACAGCGGAGATGAAGCTGATACCGAAGCTGGGTTTGATTATGATGGTGGTTTTGTACTTAATGGCATTGTACCCATTGTAATCAATCTTGACGATGATAAATAATCGGAAAGTAGTTGTAATTGGCAACTTGCCGAAGAACTATCAATAAACGATGATTTAGAGTACTCGATGTGTCTTGATAATATCACTAAAGAGCTTTATGATAACCCTGATTTGTATATGCCTCTTCAATCATTTTGCATGATGAAAAAGCAGGTACACGACCCGTGTGGAACGACGCTTGTCATCCCCGTAGGGATTGGGGGTGGAAAGGAGGTTGTCTACGGCAAAGGAAGAGAGTCTCCGATACCTGACCACTTCTTGGAGGAGAAAGACGACAATGATAAACCTGCTCCTCACCTATTCAGATATGATGCGAAAGCGCGCATGTAGACGGTAGGAATTACCGCGGCGGATTAGCAAGCGAGTTCGCCCACAGAACAGGACCACCCCTTCTTAGGCCACTAAGCGGATTCGCTGACACGCGAATACCCCACGTTGGCCGCATACTCCAAATCGCATGGATCCGCCAGCAAGGCGAATCCGCCTTCACTAATTGAATCCGCCCGCAAGGGAGATACTCAAATCCGCCCTCGTATGCCGAAGCCACTTGCAGGGAGCCACGTCTGCCTACGTAAGCCGAAAGCCAGGTTTCCAGGGACAAGCCTTCCCTGCTTCCCACGATGCGACAGGAAAGGGGAACAGTGTCCCAGGTCCGTCCGACGTCCGCCCGCAATTCAAGCGAATGAGACAGGCGCCGGACCGGCCTGCATACTCATAAATGCAGGTCACCTCACCCATCAGAGGGGAGGGCCGAAGCCGTCGACGCGCCGTAAGCCTTCTGGAGCTCGCTCAGACACGCAACGTCCGTTCTCCAACTTCTGCCAAGGCCACTTGCCAAGAGCCACGTCCGCCTACGTGAGCCAGAGACCAGGTTTCCAGGGACAAGCCTTCTCTGCCTCCCACGATGCAAGGTAAGGAGGCACAGTACCCCAAGTTCGTCAGACGGCAGTCCGTAATTCAAGCGAACGAGACGAGCGCCGAACCGGCCTGTAGACTCATAAATGCGGGTCACCTCACCCATCAGAGAGGAGGGTCGAAGCTGCCGATGTGCGGCAAGCTGTCTGGAGCTCGCTCAGACACGCAACGTCCATTCTCCCGCCCCTATTCAGACATAGGGTGAGGGGAGGAAGGGTACAGCACCTCAGGACCACCGGATGGTCACTCAGTACCTCGCCGCACCAGTGAGCGGACGGTTGCCAGAGCCATCTACGCCCACATAAATACAGCGTACCGCGCTCCAAGCGAAAGGTTAGAGCCACCAGCGTTCGACGAGCTGTCCAGGTCCACTCAAGTGTCTGGCAGTCGCCGTCACGAGTGCGAGGAAGGGCTTTCCCGCTCCTACACAACGTGACGCGACATGTAACCCTACAGACAACTGTTTGTTGTACAGGGGACAATAGGATGTCTTTGAACAGTGTATGGTCACATCCCATGGTTCAAGGGATAACTGAACTGTCTCTCTCCCACTTAAAAAGCTTCTTACAGCAACCTAAGAAAGGAGAGGAGGAAGGAGCAAAAAAGAGAGATCGAACAAGCATCGCTCGAGCTAAGAGATCAAGAGAATTTTCTGATCAAAAGAGAAAACTTCTTGCGTACTCTTGCATCGCAGTGCTTTCTTTGAACTCTGAGCTCCAATCGCCGGAAAGACAGAGGATCCGAACTCCTTTACCCGGAGCTTCTACTGAGTACTGAAGCTCTCCCCAACAACCTCGGTCGAACCGTCCGAGGGAAGCAGACCCGGCGCGAGCACCGGGCGAAGCATCCTGTAGCTACCTCAAAGTCCCCACAAATTTAAACAAAGAGGGCATTCCCTCTGCTTCTGTTGTAATTCAGATTGATTTAGTTTGTAATAAGCTTTCTTATAAATACAAACAAAATCTCTCCCCTTTCCCGGGAAAATCAGAAATTTACACCTACAGAGCGCAATATGATGGAAAGGTATGGATATGATTTCACTCTAGGAGAGGGTCTCTGCTTTGATCGAGGTCCACGAGCGCCGCCTCGGATGGCTTATGTACCAAAGGGGAAACCCGATGACTATTATCGCCACAAAAGAGGTCTAGGATATGTCTCCTCATCCGACGACGAGTGTTGCTGGCAAGTCATCGATCGAATTGCTAACAAGGCTACAAAGGGATACTCTTCTGACTCTTCGTCTTGGGATTCCGATGCTAGTCTTGGTGAAATGTTTAAGAAGCTAATGTCGAACATGGTCACGGTTGATCCAGCGACAATAGAAGAAGATGATCAGATGCCAACATGGGAAGATCCGTGGGTTCATCACTTAAACAGGCAGTACGGCGACAGGTTCGAACAGAGAGAACCTCCTACCGAAGACCAAGTGGTCCAAGTGAATATGGGAAGCGAGGAAAATCCGAAGCCGATATTCATTAGCGACAGCCTCCTACCCGGGGAAAAAGAAGAGTTAATCTCTCTTATCAGGGAATACATCGATGTGTTCGCCTGGAATTATGAAGACATGCCAGAGCTCGATCCAAATGTAGCAGTGCATCGTCTCAACATTAAGCCGGATGTCAAACCGGTCAAACAACAACAAAGGCGGTTTCGTCCGCAAATGATGGAGGCGATCGAAGCTGAGGTTAAAAAGCTCGTCGACTCAGGATTCATTAGGGAAGAGAAACATCCAGAATGGCTTGCCAATATTGTCCCGGTCCTTAAGAAGAACGGGAAGATCAGGGTCTGTATCGACTTTAGAGACCTCAATGCTGCTTGCCCAAAAGATGATTTTCCTCTTCCCATCACGGATGTTATCATTGACAATACGTGCGGGTTCGAGAGGATGTCTTTCATGGATGGTTTCTCTGGTTATAACCAAATAAAGATGCATCCAGATGATGAAAAGCATACTGCGTTTAGAACGCCTCTCGGCGTCTTCTGCTACACAGTTATGCCCTTCGGCTTAAAGAATACAGGCGCTACATATCAGCGAGCCATGTCAAAGATCTTTCAGGAGCATCTCCGAAAGACTGTCGAGTGCTACGTGGATGATTTGGTCGTGAAAAGTCGTGATAAGAAAGATCACATTAAGGACTTGAAGACCATATTCGACTTGATGCGAGCCCATCAATTGAAGATGAATCCTACCAAGTCTTTCCTCGGAATGTCTAGTGGTAAATTCCTGGGATTCGTCATTACCACCAAAGGTATTCACATCGATCCTGATAAAGTAAAGGCGATTAATGAATTACAACCGCCGAGAAACCTCAAAGAGCTCAGAGGACTGTAAGGGCGATTAGCTTATATCCGTCGGTTCATCTCGAACCTTTCAGGAAAATGCCAACCGTTCTCCAAGCTCACAAGGAAGGGCGTGTTGTTCGTATGGGATGACGCTTGTCAAAAAGCATTCGAGGGTATTAAAGAATATCTCTCAAAACCTCCCGTGCTCGTCGCACCGAAATCAGGCAAACCGTTCTTGATTTATATCAAGGCGACGAGCCACTCATTGAGTGTATTGCTTGCACAAGATGACGATAACGGTCATGAACAGGCGGTATATTACTTAAGCCGAACCATGGTAGGCGCGGAGTCTTGATATCCCATGATTGAGAGAGAATGCCTCGCTTTAGTGTTCGCCATCCAGAAGATGCGACATTACTTGGTTGGACAGACCATCTATGTCATCTCTAAAGTTAACCTAGTCCGAGTATTCATGACTCAACCAGCTTCCATGAATTGGCGGTTAGAAAAATAGGCTTTACTCTTATCCCAATACGATCTGCACTTCAAACAGCAGAAGTCAGTAAAAGGGCAGGCCATCTGTGATCTCCTGGCAGCTAATCCAACTACGGATACCGCCGAGATATATGACGACCTACCTGATGAAACCCACGAAGTCAACGCAACTTCGCACCAACAAGTGTGGCGTTTGTACTTCGATGGTGCTTCCCGAGCGGCTCTTGTCACAGGTACTCCTGGATGTTCTAAGGTCTCCTCCGGAGTTGGAGTTGTCTTAGTTTCCCCAGGAAAACATGTGATGCCTCGAGCCTACTCACTAACCGAGCCATGCTCAAATAATGTAGCAGAGTATAACGCATTGATTATAGGGCTCAATTTCGTCAAGGAGCTGGGGGTTGAGTATCTCGAAGCTTTCGGTGATTCTCAACTGATAGTTAAACAAGTCCAAGGGGAGTATGAAGTCCGAAGTCAGGACTTAATCCCATATCACAAGATGGCGGTGGAACTGGCGGAATCATTTGAAGGATTCTTCATCGAGCACGTTCCGCGGTTACAGAACACCTACGCGGATGCGTTAGCAGCTTTAGCTGTATCTCTGGCACAGCCTCCCGGAACAGAGCAGTTTGTTACGGTAAGAACTCACCAACTCTTAGTGCCGCTTTACGATGAAGATGGCAAGGAAGAAGAGGTTCAGGAGGTGCACGCAACTCAGGCTGAATTCGAACCCCGAGATTGGCGTTTCCCCATCATTGATTACGTCTTGCATGGAATCTTGCCAGAAGATGTGAAGGAAAGAGAGTCAATCAGATGAAGAGCACCAAGATTCTACTATAATACGGAGAATCGAACGCTATACCGTAGGGGGTACGATGGGTTGCTAGCACGTTGCTTATCAACCAAAGAAGCTGAAGAGGTCCTTAGAGAGGCGCATGAAGGAGAGTGTGGTGCACACCAACCTGGCCCCAAGCTTTATGATCGCATCAGAAGAATGAGATATTTTTGGCCTTTCATGATGAGTGATGCAATCACATACGCCCAAAAGTGTCACGCATGTCAAGTACACGTGAATTATATGCACCAACCTCCGGAGCATCTGCACCCTTCGGTTACGTCATGGCCGTTCGAGACCTGGGGAATGGACATTGTTGGTCCTATGAATCCCCTTTCGGTCAAAGGTGATCGGTTCATCCTGGCAATTACCGATTACTTCTTCAAATGGGCTGAAGCAGTTCCACTCAGAGAAGTTAAAACGAGTAATGTCATTGCATTCATCAAGCACCACATCATCTACAGGTATGGTGTTCCGAGACGAATCATACATGACAACGGTCCTCAATTTGTCAGCAACGCCTTCATAAGGTTCTGCGAAAAGTTTAAAATTCAGGACGTCTCGTCAACGACTTATAATCCCACAGCAAACGGATTAGCTGAAGCCTTCAACAAGACTATCATAAAGCTCTTGTCAAAACTTGTGAAGAGTAACAAACGGGATTGGGACGATAAGCTCGGCGCGGCTCTATGGGCCTATCGTACTACGGTACGTACTCCAACCGGTGCGACCCCATACTCATTGGTGTATGGATGTGAAGCCGTTCTCCCTTTGAAAATCCAAATTCCATCTCTTCGGATCGCTCTTGCAACCCAGATGATGACCGAAGAACAACATCAGAAACGCCTCGAAGAACTCGAGATGCTCGATGAAAAGCGCCTGGAAGCTCAACAGCATATTGAGTTTTACCAAGCCAGAATTTCTCGAGCCTTCGATAAGAAAGTTCGACAAAGGAGTTTTAAGGAAGGGGATTTGGTCTTAACTCAAAGACGTCCTATGATCCTTAACTCCAAGAAGAAAGGCAAGTTTGAACCCAAATGGGAAGGGCCGTTCGTAGTAGAGACAGTCTACTCAAACGGCGCATATCGCTTAGTCACCAAGGACGGTGACCAGCTTATGATGCCAATAAATGGCAAATTCCTAAAAAGATACTATCCTTAGTATCTTCAGGAAAGTTGATGTATCGGGAAGTTTCCGGAAGAATACCACATCGGGATATTCTTAGGGATAACCCGGTCATGATAAATAAAGTGGTAAACACTAAACTCCTAATTTCCGAGCACTCTTTTGCTGAGATGAAATCTGATCACTTCATTGGATCAATTTCCCCTCACCACACAACCCCCACTTGGTCAAACCTTCCTACAGTTAGGACCACAACCAAATTCCCCTCTCGATTCCTCCAATGAACGAGAGATCCACAAATCGAGCGATTAAACCTTCTTACAGTTATGATCGTTCTAAACCCCTCACTTGGTCAAACATTCCTACAATTAGGACCACAGCCAAATTCCCCTCTCGATTCCTCCCATGAACGAGAGGTCCACTTTCAATCCGGACAACCAAACCTATAAAAGTTAGGGTTGTTCACCCCTCTCACTTAGTCAAGCTGACCCTAGCCAAGACTGAGACTGAGTCATTCCTTTTCGATAAACGAAAAGTTGCCTTTGCTCCTTTTTCCACCAAACCTATAAAAGTTAGGGTAGAAATTGAGCTTCTTTGGATTCAAATGACCAATCCTATAAAAGTTAGGGTCGTTTGAACCTTTCGATTCTCGGAGTGGAGATCCCACTCCTAGTTTCATCCTTTCGGATCCTGGCGGTGGAGATCCCACCCCGAGTTTCCTTTCCTGCTGAAGATAGAATATAAAATTCTTCCTCTTCAGATTCAAATGACCAATCCTATAAAAGTTAGGGTCGTTTGAACCTTTCGATTCTCGGAGTGGAGATCCCACCTCTAGTTTCGTCCTTTCGGATTCTGGGGGTGGGGATCCCACCTTGAGTTTCCTTTCTAGCTGGAGATAGAATATAAAATTCTTCCTCTTCAGTACTATGAGATAGAATATAAAATTCTTTCTCTCTCAGTTTGTCTTTGAAAAGACACAATCCCAAACTTCTAGTCCGTGCACTTTGTGCACGGGGCGGTGCGGGATACCCTTCGGCATCATAACACAAAGTCTCAGAGAGTTTACTCTCTTAGCACAACGTTACATGCGGAACGGATCTAGACAATTCGCATGCTATCCCGATTCAAACGGTAATCGGTAAAGGCATATCAAACCCGTTGAAGGCTGGGGGTTTACCAAAAACCCCAAAGTCTATACCTAACACGTATAGCCGGTTTAGTCTTTTACCGATTGAAGAAGACACCAGGGTCTAAACCTGGGGAATTTCATCCCGAAGCCTAAGAAGGGATAAGTCATCGCCTAATACGCGGTGCGGGGTGCCCTTTTCCCTATAAGAAATGGTGAAGTCTATGTATTTAAAGTCATAGCATTAAGCCTAAGAAAAGCAATTCTCTTAGCACAACGGCATATCAAACCCATTGAGGGCTGGGAGTTGCCAAAATTTGATCACTGCTGGATTCACAGAAAATAAAGAAACATCATGAAAGAAGCAAATGCGGAGTCTCTAGTAATGGATCAAGCCAAAAGCATACAACGAGAAGGTCGTTAGCCCGAAGGCAACTGACGGCTAAGAACGTGGGACTCTAAACTAGAAAGCCTGTCTGCATAGTTCTGCTCAAGTTCTGCCTGCAGGCTAGCTCGGACAGAGTCTTCGGAACTGCTTAAGACCTCTGCGGCTTCATTCTGCAGCTTCATCAGTCCCTCCTGTGTCGATCCCAGCTTATCGAGCGTCCATTCGTGAGAACGCTCTAATCCAGCCAGGTCCTCGACAATAAGAGTAGCGGACTCCTCGGCACGCCTCAAAGCATCCCTCAACCTAGCTATCTCTTCGCGGTTGGAATCCAAAGAGCTGAGTAACTCGGCTCTGCCGGCATCCTTCTTCGCCAGGGTAGCCATCAGCTGCGCAACAGAATGCTCACGTGATCGAAGCTCGCTGCCGATGGAAGACCTCAGATCATGCCACTGCGTCAGCCTATGCTCCATCTGAGAGGACACAAAAGAAGAAGCTCCACCAGCCTTCGACTCCCTGAACTCTCGGATCTCTGACTCCAGAACAGTGAATTCGGCAGTGAAGGAATCGGCCAACTCTGGATGTCCCTCTTCCCTCATCATCATCATGTGGTGAGAAAAGGAACGCCTGAACTGATCAAAACAGTATTCCCTATGAAGAAGTTTCTCGATCATGCCATTATAAAAGGCGGTGAAAAAGCCAAGGTCCATACGGAAAATGTCTCTGTCTGGATCAGTATCGGCCAAAAGAGCGCGGACGCGCTCATATAGAGGGGATCGAGATCCTGCAAGTAACAATATAGAAGGTTAAGAGATTACCGGGTACGATAAGGAAATTCAAAGGCAAATTTCGAGCGTACCTATGCCGACGGAGGTCCCCTCGGGTTGAGGTCTGACAGACTCCGAAACAACGACAGGAGTGGTCATGGAGGGCATATCAACCCCTGTAGGCAGATCGGTAGTACCTCTCGGCTGTGGCGGGGAGATACCGCTCTCAGGGAAACTATTGGTCCCAGAAGCTGTAGCGGTATCAGGCACAACGGCCGGTCCTATAGTTACACTCCCTTATTAGTCAAAATGGAAATTTAGACAAGGGAAATCGGGATGAGAAGATTCTATGCGTACCGGCAACCCCATCGTCCTCAGATACGCCGGGAATGCCAAGAGTCATAAAGGTATCGGTCCAACTGGCTGGTCCTATGATTGCATTCATCTTGTCAAGAGAAATCAAATAAATGAAAAGCAGTGCGACAACCAAAATCGTCTGCATACCTGTGAGTCCGTCACTCCGACGTAAGCTAGATGTGCTGGGAATCGCTACTGAATCAGTCACAATAACTGGTACTGTAATATTAATCCTTCATTAGTTGGATGGAAGAGAAAAAAAATGATGAAGGGAATCAGATATATACCTGTGAATGAATCACTCCCAAATAGTGGTCTCACGGTCCCTCTGGAAGTCTGTTCAGCCAGCATGTCGGCTAATAATCCGGCGTCGGGTTTCGAGAAACTTGGTATAGGAGCATGCCCCTGTTCCTCGAAACCTACATCATGAAAGGCTCCGTCCTCAGTTGGCTTTTCCATCGCGACATCTGCAGGATAACCCAAATATTGGAGATATGTATAAGAAGATAAGGAAGAAGGGAAAGCTTTGAAATACCTGCAGCAGGAACAGAAGATTCTCTTTCCCCATGTCGGAGGAGGGTATCATCGGATGCAGATATACCTGAATATGGAACGGTAGGCTCAACACTATTCGCCTGCTCAAGATCAATGTTTAGATCGATACCCAGGGAATCGTCATGAAGGGCGTCGCACATCTGCTGCATGAAGCTGTCCATGTTATCAGATTCAGGGGATACCGGATCCGGTGGAAGTTCGCCCTCTTCAAAGAACCCTGGAATATAAAACATGACTATGAATCCCAAAAGGTAAATCACCTCAAAGCAATAAAAATGTGTACAACAAGATGTTACCTTCCTCTCCATCGGCAATGTCGCCTAAATCCACTCCATAAAGACGCTGGCCGACGGGTGGTTTGTGAGCGATCTTCTTCCTTTTCGAGGTACCGGCCCTTCTAGAACCAACAGGTTGGTCACGCACGGACTTGCCACACGTCTCAACATGCGTGGGAGATCGATCATTGGGCCCTGATCCCGCACGACGGGAAGCGAGCGACTCATGGTCGTCGGTTGTCCTACCTGAAATGATAAGGATTATTTCATCAAATGCACCAGATCTTTCGTTGATACCAATTGGGGTTGAGAAAGAAAATCAAAGAGCATGACAAACCTGCATCAAGTTCTTCTTGGTCGGTATCTATATCCACATATTCCTCCCCAGAAGTCTCGTCATCATCATCGGTAGGAAGGAGCTCTTCATCGTCTTTGCTTGAGAGAGGAGGTTTGGCAGACTTCTTCTTCTGTTTCTGAGCAAGCTCGGCTTTACGAGCAGCCATCATAGCAGCTCGGACCGAGTGCTCAGACTCTAACTCTGAAAGACTCCTCACACCTACGAATTCATTGGCGGAGAGGAACCACTTGCAACTGAGGAAAGTAATCATCGGCTTGCGCCTATATGAAGGAAGGACAAAGTGGGCTCCGGTGCAGCCCACCATAGTCCATAGCCATGCCCGTACGCCATCAATAAGCCCTCCCTCAACCTTCAAACCACGGCTCGGATTCCCAACATATAGTTGGTCGTAACCGAACTGACGAGCAAAACAGCAGGGAAGGTAAGGCTCTATGTGGCATTGATTCCTCACCCGGAGGACAAGATACCCAACACGGATGTTCACCAACCAGCGGAAACAACCAACGTCGAGAACAGTCCGGTCACTTCTGGGTTTCTCCTCATCAGTCAGCACGTCACCATAGCGACCCGAAAACTGAGGGAAACATTTGAAGAACTCCCAGCTCTTACGAACTTGAAGTTCTCGTTGTACATCACTGAACTTTTTCCCGAGCCACTTGCTCCTCTCCAACAACTGCACAAAAGGAACGGGGACATCAACAGCACTGGGCGCCGACATCAAGTCAGGACGATGAAGAACAAGCCACGCCATCAGATACGCATAAGGAAGCTCGACTATGAAGGAGGGTGGTCGGCTAAGTGGTGGTGTTGCTGGCGATGGAGGAGGAAGCGGTGGAGATGCCGGCGGTGGTCGGAGACAAGGGGGGCGGAAATTTTGCTGGAACCGAACAAAAGAGCTTGAATGAGGAGGCGGCTGTAGGGGGAAGAAAGAATAGGGTTAGGGTTTTAATGATTTGGGGGAATTTTAAATGAACCGGGTCTAAATGAACCGAACCCATATGACCCGAACCAACTCAAACCGAACCCAAACCTAATGTGTTGATTCATACGCGTATGGGCCGCGAAATGTGGGCTCGCGTGCGTGGAGGGGTCCGGGGATAATTCATATACATTTTGAACCTCTTTTCAGATATTTTTGATATATTCGACGCCTGTATTCATACTTCGAGGAGAATACGAGTCTAAACTATTTCTCACAATTGACGGGAAGTTCCTAAAAAATATTATGTATAATATTCTTAAGGATAACCCGTCAACCTCCGACGGGTACACGAGGCTAAACTAATTCCCGAAACTCCCAGGAGTACACGAGTATAAACTGGGTCTCCTCAGGTTGATTCGAAACCCTAAGGGTCAACGCCGGTCAACGCGTAACCCTAGGTCAACGCAATTCAATGCGTTGCGACCAAAGTCAACGTTCGACGATTTGAAACCCTAGGGCCAACGCCGATCAACGCGTAGCCCTAGGTCAACGCCGGTCAACGCGTTGCGATGAGAGTCAACACTGATTGATTCGAAACCCTAAGGTCAACGCCGGTCAACGCGTAACCCTAGGTCAACGCCAGTCAACGTTCGACGATTCAAAACCCTAGGGCCAACGCCGATCAATGCGTAGCCCTAGGTTAACGCCGGTCAACGCGTTGCGATAAGAGTCAACACTGATTGATTCGAAACCCTAAGGTCAACGCCGGTCAGCGCGTAACCCTAGGTCAACGCCAGTCAACGCGTTGCAACCAAAAAGTCAACGTTCGATGTTCGAAACCCTAGGGTCAACGCCGGTCAACGCGTAACCCTAGGTCAACGCCAGTCAACGCGTTGCGACCAAAAAGTCAACGTTCGATGTTTGAAACCCTAGGACCAACGCCGGTTAATGCGTAATCCTAGGTCAACGCCCGTCAACGCGTTGCGACAAGAAGTCAACATACGGTGATCTGAAACCCTAAGTCAGCACAATATGACGGAGATAGTCAGTTCAAAGTCAACTTAATGACACGAGCCAAATTCGACTCACTGGTGGTAGACTCGAGACTCCGACGACGGCCAGGCGATAAACGCAGCGCCAGAAGAACTTTGGTTATTCGTCAAAGCATCGAATAGACCGAAAACCGAAGGAGCCAAGAGTTGAAGCTAACTGCAGGTCCTTTACGCCGACTGAAGGTTGGACCAATCACATCCAAAGTATTCCAGCCTCTTCTATAAAAGAAACGAGCCCGGAACGCTTTGGAGGGGGTATCTGTAGGCATCGAAAATTGCCTATAGGTCTCCACGAACAGCTCAGTGTTAAAGAACGACAACGAACGTCACTATCTGGTTCACAGGAGTTCGATTGACGTCGGTGAACGCTTGAAGTGAATCGACGAACTACGTGAACTGACAGAATTTTAGAATAACGAAGGCACGGGCTAATCGGGAGCCCTGCGATGTTTACAAAAGGAACAACAGCCTTCATGTCTCGTTCATTCTACAGATAATCCAACCATTAGAGTGGATAGAACTCTTCGTCAGGCTTCCAACGCACTTGAAATCATTCAAATCCGAGTTCGGACGAAGAATTTACGACGGAAACAATCAAACAAGTGTAACGGAGTGTCTCAGGCTGAACTGGGACACCCGGAGGGACACCCGGAGGGTGTCTACTGTCTAGGCTTTGCCTAGACACCCCAAGGGTGTCTAGGCTTTTCCTAGACACCCCAAGGGGGTCTTATGCCTATAAATAGTAGCCTTAGGCCTCACTTTTGGAGATCTGGATTTTTTGGAGAGGATTGGCGAAGCCATGCTGCAGTGAAGAGTGATCGTGCCCTTCAACAGAGGAGAGTTCTTCATCAAATCTTCATCACCCGCACCCGTTCCTTAGCATTACCCTTCGCCGGTAATACTAAGAAGAGCAAATATCTCGCTTCATCCGAGATAGGCGCTTCAAGCTTCTAGATCTCCTCGCGGATCGACGAAGCTCTGCCCGATTTTCTCGGATCAGATCTGACTGCCAGGTGGTCCACGGATATCGACGTCCCCGTCACAGGCTAAAGACCCACGCAAGCAAGAGACCGCAAAACAGGATCTTGTGTTTATTTTCGAAAAGTTGTAATCTTTATTTTCGTTATTTGAATTTCATTTGTAACGTTTGAAGTTTATTAATGAAATCAATGATGAAGGCAACTTTTTCCGAAAACACGGTCGATCGCCACGGTCGACCGCGATCAGCTTCAGACTCTCCTGAGCTCATGTGCACGTTCACGGTCGACCGCCGCAAACTCGCGATCGACCGTGGATCAGTCTGGCGGTTTTCTTCCTCGTTCTGATTCCAACTTCGGCTTCGACTGTGGGTCTACACTTTAGACTAACACTGGGGCCTTGAAGATCGTGAGCTTGCCTTGATGCTTGCTATCCAACAAAAATTTCTTGGAAGATAAAAAATGAGAGAATTTGATAAGATAAGGAAAGGCCCGAAAGGGGCAAATATAGAAGAGGGTGGTTTAATTGTAATTATAATAAACTATAGAGGTATAGAAATTGAAGAAAATTTCACATAACAACTCATATGGGTATATACCTGGAATATTAACTGTAGGCCTTTCACATGCGACCTTTTAAGACTTTATGATGTTTGACTACAAAGGTTGAGCGCATTCTTTTAAAATATTGGGTCACTTATTTGTTCACTTTTAAACCAATGGTCACAAATTTGCACGTGGGGCAAACTTTAGGGCATTTTTTGGCAATTCATCCTTGTATATTCTAGGAAAAAGAAAGAAATTTTTACCACACCATAAAATTAGGTTTACTTTTCTAAATTGTCTCTGAATTACATCTCGAAGCTGCTGAAAATTTTCACATGTTACATATTAGAGATGCAAGTAGAACTTTTTCAATTTGTCTTTTAAGACGAATTCTATTTTCTCATTCATTTCTGTTAAACTCCATTTTCCCATTAAGTTAATCGACCCTCTGATGAATGTTTTTAAAAATTCAATTTATGAAGAAATAGGATTTCTGTTGGTTGTCGGTTAATCGATACAAGTCCTACGATAAATTATGCACATATTTTTCTAACAACATAA
>BQKN01064083.1:129003-139419 GCA_022839385.1 Asparagus kiusianus
GAGAGAGAGAGAGAGAGAGAGAGAGAGAGAGAGAGAGAGAGAGAGAGAGATGAGATGGGGTTAAAGGGATGGGCGCAGTTACCAAGCTCAATCAAATCAAAGGGTAAATTTGTAACTTTTGTTGGGCTTTTCTCAAGGTCCGATACTTTGGGGCCTTAACACAAATACAATGTGTATTTGGGGCTTATACACATGGGTCAGAATACAAAGGGGCGGGTCACATAAACTTTCTACTTTTGGGGCCTGGACACATTTTCCCCTCTTATTTATATCCATGAATTTTGTCTCTGATATTTTTAGAATATTGTTTTCCTCATAATCTTTCTTGTTTAGTATCTATCGAATGTGCCAAGCTAATTAGGGGCCCATAATCACCCAAGTTTTGTTAAAATTGACTCGGTTGTCGGATCTATATTTGGAATAAATAAATTAATCTCATATATTTAGATATTTTTAATTGATTCAGAGCAACTCGTAGGTGGCGGAGTCGGAAAATTTATTTTAGGAGGGGCAGTAATACAAGATATATGAATATAAGTTCCCTCTAATATATTTAATATTAAAATCACCTTCAAACCAAATCTGCATGCTTTTTCATTCAAAAACATAACATCAAAAAATATAAATGAAAAAAAGTCATATAAACATGTAAGACAATTTAAGAGAAAGAAGTGAAAATAGTAACTAATATGATGCAAATTCCTAAAATGTATATACTAGTTTAATTTCTGCTAATATAGGAATTCTTGCGTCTTGAATCAAAGATTGTGAATGTAAGACCTTTTCCAGGGCGTGGGTAACCTTTGAAATTTACATGCGACAGTGGTCAATGGGTCCATCAATTTTCCTAATATTTTAGAAAAGAGAACTACCTCAGATAGAAAAAATTAATGTAATTCAAAATAAGTGAAAGGAAACTTGACTTCTTATTAGGATTAGTCTAAGTATTGATCTTTTCCGGCCAAAAATTATGAAAACAACATTCAATGGGATCGAGTCTATGACTAACCATTACTCACGTCCATCTAGGGCTGTTTATTTGGGCTCAAGTCCCGGGCCCAGACATGGCTCGGAAACCTAGGCCTAACCGGGCTCCAGGCACGGGCCGCTTCGCCGGCTCCTGCAACCAGCAAAAGGACCGGGCCGGTGTAGCCGAGTCCGAGCCTAGCCTGGACCTGGTGGGCACATTTGTGATCGTTGACCATTCGGACCGGGCCGGGCTGGCCTGGTCCGAACAGCCATAATGGCTAATTTTTGTTTTTCGACCAAAATACCCCCCAAAATAGTCAAAAATGGTCAAATTTTAAGGGTATTTTGGTCATTTACCTAGGAGACTCTCTCTATAAATAGATGGGGTTTCAATTATTTTCTCATCCAAAACCCATCTACTTCTCTCTAACACTCGTTTTTACTCTCTAAATCTTTAATCAAATGACTTCCTCCTCTGATTATGAAGGACAAATCCCAACTCTCGATGTTGAAATGAGTCCTAATACTCCTACAAGAGCTACAACTACTACTACTCCTACCGATGTTGATCACGAATCCGGTGGCGATGATTCTGCACTAAGAGCTCCTAAAAGGCTGAGATCCGATGTATGGAACTTGTTCGAGAAGATAGAAGTCACCAGAGATCAACACGGTAGGCTTCTCACGGAGAAGGCTAAGTATGTGTTGTGCGGCCATATTTTCCAACCTCATCATAAAAGCGGTACCAATCACCTCAAACACCATTTAGAGAAACACAATAAAGGTCAGACAACGCCTCAAGGTGATATCCGTTAATCTTTACTCTCCCAATCATCATATTTCTGTAGTCTCGGTAGTTGGAACTATGACACAATCTAAGTCAGGAAATACATCATCATGTTTATTATTCTTAAAACCTTCATTTTAAATTAGTAGAATATTATAAATTTGAAGATATGTTTACAGATGGTTATTATCCTGTATTTAAAAAAATTTCTCATCAAACTTGTCAACGTGATATTTTAAAATATTATCACGAGGAACAAGCAAAAATAATTTCTTATTTTCAAAATTTAAACTTTAATTTTTTTTAACTTCTGACATTTGGACATCTAGAGCACAAACTGGTTATTTATGTATCACAACACACTGGATTGATGATAATTGGCAAATATTTAAAAGAGTTATTTCTTTTATTATATTTGAAGATTCACATAGTGGTATTAATATTACAAATTTAACAATTGAAGAACTTATAAAATTAGAAATTTTAGAAAAAAATATTTTCTCTTTCACTAGATAATGCAAGTAATAATAATGTAGTTGTTGATCATATCAAATCATCTTTGCTATTATCATGTCATGGTGATATTTTTCATATTATATGTATGTGTCATATTTTAAATTTAATTGTTCAAATGAATTTAGTGAAATTAAATCTATGATAGAAAATGTTAGAATAGTAGCTTATGCTCATAATGCTTCTGAACAAAGACTTAAAAGATGGAAATACTTGTGTAAAAAAAAAACCCAGAGTAATTCCAAAAAATGTTGACCATATGTGGAATTCTACATATGCAATGTTAAATGTAGCAATAAAGTATAAAAAATTATAAATAATTTTATTGCTTTCTATACTTCTAGCTCTAGCTCTGATAATATGTAGAATAACTAAGGATGAATGATCAGTTATATATAGTGTAAAAGAGATGTTATAAGTTTTTTATGATGCTACTATGTTATTATCTAGTTGTTATTATCCAACTATTATTCAAGCTGCTTTACAAGTTTTAAATATTCAATTTTTTTAATAATTATCGTATGGATAATTATTTTGGAAATATGATTTTCAAATGGAAAATAAATTTAATAAATATTTTAGGTTTTTGGTTTGGGGGTTCTTATTGATTAATGTTTGAAGGATATTGGCCTTTGAAGTTTGTTAAATTCTCTGTATGGTAACATGATAATAGACACTGATGATGATCAAACTATTACTGCTCTTACTCATCATAATACTATTAGAATTTATTTTCAAAGATTATATGATGAGTATGTAGCTAGATATGGTGTAAGTACACATCAGTCTACATCTTCTACTTCTACGAGTTCAAGTCAGGGCAAATGTATGAGTTTTAATAGGGAATTATTGATAGCTCAGCTAATTGGTGGATCTGGATCTCGATCTGGATCATCAATAAAAGTTTCTGAAATTGAACAATATTTAACTGCATTTTTAGTTAAAAGTCAAAATAATAATTTTAATATTTTTGTAATGATGGGAAGTATATAGAACAGTTTAATAACCTATACTTTTCATCGTGACTCGTGACTTACTAATAGTGCAGGTTTTCACGGTAGCTTCGAAATCCACCTTCAGCACAGCAGGACGTTTGATCGACGACCACATGACATCGTTAGATCTGTATACCGTACAGGTGGTAATGTGCCTATAAGATTGGTGGAGGTACAAGAAGAAAACTCAAGGGATTGATCAGATGACTAGTATTGAAGATAAATTTGAAGAGTTGAGATGAGCAGAATAAAAAGTAGAGATTATTCATTAGTTTGTAATTTTTATTTCGTAGCTAAAAATTTATAATAAATTATTTTAAAAATAGTTACAAATGATAGTGATATAGGTGAGTAAGTGCCAACCTAGTTGGGATGTATTCATCTATTGTGATGCGACGAATTTCAAAATAAATTTATAATTATTAGTAATTAATTGATTATTAATAAGAAAATTATTTTTATCATTTTTATTTCTATTATTTTTTATATTTATAAATTATATAATTACAAATGATTAATAATATGATTGTTTTTATCAAAATTTTGCTTAATTTTTTGCTATGTACTCTTGAAATAAAAAAAATAAAAAAGTAAAAACCCAGCCCGGCCTGGTGCCCGTCCCACTCAGGCCCGGGCCCGGGTCCGGGTCCTGGGTTTGGCCGGCCCGCGCCCGGTTTGCGAGACCGGGCCGGGCCAATCCGTTTGGATAGCGCTACATCCATCCCAAATGTCCCTCGTGCACATCTAAAGGTTGGTGTTTTTAGATGTTCTCACATGCTTTCTAATTTAATAGATGATATCTTGATAGTGACATCTACTGTTAGAGATGTTGTGCGCGGTGAAAGCTTCGAGGCGACACGAACAATAACTCAAGATAAATCACAACCACTAAGCAAATCACAATCACACCAAGAACAAACTATTTACATGGTTCGGCAAGTTGCCTACATCCACGGGGCAAGGAGGGGGGGTTCTTACTATTAGAAATCAATAGAATACAAATAGAGTTACAAATCTCACTGATCAAACCCTAAAATAAAGCTCTAGATCTCTCACAAATCTCCCACAATTGGATACAACAATTCTTTCCAAAAGACTGCTAAAAAACACCATTGCTTAACCCTAACTAATTACAATTAGAGTTATATATCAACTCAGAAACGAACCGGGTCAAAAACCAAAGCCCAGCCCCAAAACAGTCTGCGGTCGACCACGCAGGTATCGCGGTCGACCGTGACGGTCGACCGAACCAAAACACGAGAACAGAATCGATTATAGTCATGGCGCGGTCGACCGTGGCGGTCGACCGAATCTCATCCGAGACCAAAAATCACCTATAGGGTACGCACGGTCGACCGTCTTCAGTTCCGAATCCTACTGCCCTTCTGTGCACGTTCGTGGTCGACCGTCGCTGACTCGCGGTCGACCGTCAGTCTGTCTGGCTGATTCCTGCTGATTTCCTGCACTTCCCTTGTCACTTCTTCAATTCTCCACCTCGATGAATATTTCTACCAAAAACCGAGCCGACGCCAAATCATTCAAATATCCTACTTGTTGCGTCTAGGACGTCGTGGAAGCACCCTACAACAACGGACTCAATCCACAACAAGTCTGGGATCCAAAATAGAGCTGAAACTCGATCTCCCCCATCTGAATCAACGAATCAAATCGGCTGCATCTGAAAGACTGCATACGTATCCTCTTGCCCAAGGAATCAAGCCGAACGTAGTTCACCCAATGGCTTCCAAAGGCCTCAATCCACTAGAAAAGTTCGCAATCCTTCTCCAACATCACGATTAAGTCTACGGCTGATAGCACCTCCAATAGCCTCAAACTGAAACAATCCAAACATCTCCAACTGAGATGAACCAATAGTCATATCCAGACTCCATCTATCAGTTACACTCAAATCGATTAACCTATCATCTATATCCAAAGCAACATGATTCTTAATCTGTGTCACATCAGCTGGAATTCCAAATGATACAGTATGATCTGGAGTCTCCACCTAACGTGGAGTAGCATCACTCTCCACCCGCTACGATGTCCTAATGATCTGATCACCACTTTCCATCTGCCGAGAGTCAAATGTGATATACCTGCTCAGAACAAAGTCAGAAGCCAATACCTGATAATCAAACATGCCTCTGACTCCTAAATGTGCTATCAGATCAAATCTTACATCCACGATGTGACCAAGTACTGGGTAGCCAAACATCTGACGCAACCCAAAATCTAAAGCAGCTCCACCAGATCCAAAATCTCTATATGCAACAGTTGGTAACCTATGCATAAGATGGCCCAAACATGTCGTAGCCTGCACACTAATGCCAATACTCGACATCAAACGCTGATCCTCCTCCAGCAAGGAACAGCTTCCCGAATCTCTCATCTCGCCTCGTCGTCTTAAAGTTTCCACACCAATGAAGTGTCTCCTATTGCCGTAAGCTCGGCACAATCGCACGAAAGAACCTCTATCATAATCAGAACATCGGGTTACCTTTCTATCAACAAACTTCCTCCATCTGTTGCGAGCTTCTAGGACTTCACACTAACGGGACTTGGTTGCAACCCACCAATGCCTAGAGCAATCTCCAACTATGGAAACTACATACCTATTACCTCCCAATAATGCTCCATTAGAAGACCCCTGGATGCCTGAATGAACACCCCTCAGAAGACCCCTCGAATGATCGATAGAAGTGCCAAACTCCATGTTTGGTGGAAAATTTTGAAGTAAAAGAAACAAAAGAAATTTGATTTGTATTCTCTCGATCTTAATTACAATTGGATTTCCTGATTATAAAAGAGAGGAGAATGATCTAGATTCTCCCCTTTATTTAATTCTGGGTTCTTCACGATGGTGATGGAGTGCCTCCCTCGAATGCTCGCGTCGAGTTTGCTCTCCGTTGACGATCTGAACGTCTTGATTCACTAGAACGTGGTCTTCTCCGTGGTCTTCTCCTCATGATTTGACGTTGTGGAGGACTTGCGTGGCAAGTTTGAAACTCTGAACGAGTTGATAACTCTAAACGAGTTTAAACTCTTGAAAAGAGTTGATTTAAATCGAAAATCGGTTAATAGCCAAGGATGAAGAAGCTCCTGTTGCCGAACGTTGCTGAGGGATGACGTTGATCTCCTCAAAAGCCTGCCCAAGGATCTCTTCTGTTGCTGCCAAGAAGTTCCAACAGACCGACCCCTGAACTGAATTAATTTTTAGTTATTTATAGAGGATTAAAGGGTGTAACCACCTCTTAATTCGCTCCTAAGTGGGGCTAATGAGATGTAACCGCCCCCTTAAATCACTCCTGAGTGGAGTTGTGATTCCCTCAAATCGTGGAAAACGGTTTTGAAACCGTTCAGCTCGTGTTTGAATGAGTCAAACGCAAAATCCGCGTTCTGGCGTGAATTCTGCGTTCAAACGCACAGTCTGGAAGCTCGTTTGCAGCGTCTGGAAGCTGCGTTGGCATCTTGTTGGAGGTTGCGTTTGACAGCTTGGAAGCTGCGTTTGGCAGCGGATGGAAGCTGCATTTGGCAGCTTTCGGAGGCTGCGTTTGCATCTTTCGGAGGCTGCGTTTGAATTGCGTTCATGGCTATGAACGCGGTGCGTCTTGATGCTGGTACGCGAGGAGGACTTCCACGTCTTGATTTTGAAGAGACCGTCGATTTGTAGTCTCTTTCTGTCGAAGCGTTGCAAAGATCGTTATTTTGTAATCTTTGCTTTAGCTCTCTGATATGTGAGAGTCGTCAGATTGTAACTCCCGATGTTGATTGTGAAGGTTGTTGATTAGAGTTTTCATCAATTGTTATGAAGGTCATCAGATTGTAACCTTCATCGATCTACGTGAAAGTCTTCAAATTGTAGCCTTCTGGAAGTCGTCAGATTGTAACTTCCATCATCCGTGTTTGATGGGGATCAGCTATCTATTGTGATTTTTAGACAGCCTACACTCCACCTAAGTCTTCTTGCTCATACCAATGGGTTCACAGGACTTCAAACTGCAGGTCAAAGCACTCCTCAACAACCTATGTACGGTATTACCAATCAAATAACCCAACATCAAATAACGTCACAGTCTAGCCGAATCTGATGAAGTCGTCATCTCCCTATCAATCGTTGTGCTTCCAAACAAATAATACAAATTGCTGCTTCTGACGCCCTTCATCACAATCATGGACCCCAATGTGACCTTCAAACGTGCATCCACCAAGGTCACCCTATAGCATGCTGCCTCCAAAGCTCCAAGTGAAATGATGTTCATCTCAATTATGGAATGAACCTTACATCATCCAACTCTCGCATCATCTCGTCACTCATCTTAATCCGAACGGTACCAATACCACCAATAGAGCATGCATGTCCATTACCCATAAGCATAACATCCTTTCTTTCCAACTCCTGAAAGCTGGAGAACAAATCCCTCCTAGGAAAAATGTGGTAAGAAGCACCCGAATCCAACATCCACTCCGTAGAATCGTCATCACAAACTAATGATAGTGTGGATAATGAATAGCCTGAAGAAGCTGAATCCGAATTGTTGCCACTAGTCTTGACAACATTCACCTCTGAAGCTTGTACATCTTTTCCCTTATTCTTCTCGGCTCGATCTAACTTTAGGTATTCAACTTTCCAATGTCCATCCTCTTTACAAAAAGTACACTGATTTCTACGAATCCCATAATGTGCACCTCTAGACTGCGACCTCCTGCTTCGGTTTGAACCACATCCATGAACTACTAATGAATCTCTCGATGCCTTCTCGGAGGGTTCATCGACACTTTTCCTCAACTCATAATTCACCAACACCGAGGTCACCTCCTTGTAACTAACAATAGTTCTTCCATTAATCATAGTTAGGACAAAAGTACCATAATCATCCTCAGGCAACGAACACAAAAGTAGCATCGTCTTGTCTTCATTCTCAACCATGATATCCACATTGGCCATATCTAAAAGTAGCTTCGTGAAGTTGTTAACATGCTCCCTGATGAAAACTCCCCTCTTTATCTTGAACTGGTAAAACATCTTCTTCAAGTGAAGCCGATTCTCAATGCTCTTAGTAAGATACTTTTCATTGAGTGTTTCCCACATCTTCTTCGCCGACATCTCGTTCATCACATCATAAATAAGATCCGGCGTCAACATGACCGAATAACTTCACACGCCCTACTATTCATATTCTTCCAAACCTTTTCTTCCATATCAGCAGATTTCTCTTGCAACTCAAGAGTCTCTTCCAAGTTTTGAGCGTCCAACGCATCCATCACCTGGCACGTCCACAAATCGAAATTGATATTGCCGTCGAACTTCGGAACATCAATCTTCATGTTATTGATGCTCAAACTATGTATCGTCTTCGTAAGAGACGAACCTGATGTGCTTGATTCTCACATGTTGTCGATCTAACTCTTCAAATAAGAATCCAACAGCGAATTCTTCGAACAAGCTCCCAAGTCCAACCCGGAGCTTTGATACCAATTGTTGTGCGCGGCGGAAGCTTCGAGGCGACACGAACAATAACTCGAGATAAATCACAACCACTAAGCAAATCACAATCACAGCAAGAACAAACTATTTACGTGGTTCGACAAGTTACCTACGTACACGGGGCAAGGAGGGGGGAGTTCTTGCTATTAGAAATCAAGAGAATACAAATAGAGTTACAAATCTCACCGATCAAACCCTAAAACAAAGCTCTAGATCTATCATGAATCTCCCACAATTGGATGCAACAATTCTTTCCAAAAGACTACTCAAAAACGTCATTGTTTAATCCTAACTAATTATAATTAGAGTTATATATCAACTCAGAAATGAACCGGATCAAAAATCAAAGCCCAGCCCAAAAATAGTCTGCGGTCGACTGCGTAGGTATCGCGGTCGACCGCGACGGTCGACCGAACCAAAACCCGAGAGCAAAATCGATTACAGTCATGATGCGGTCGACCGTGGCGGTCGACCGAATCTCATCCCGAGACCAAAAATCACCTACAGGGTACGCACGGTTGACCTTCACGGTCGACCGCCTTCAGCTCCGAATCCTACTGCCTTTCTGTGCACGTTCGCGGTCGACCGCCACTGACTCGCGGTTAACCGCCAGTCTGCCTAGCTGATTCCTACTGATTTCCTGCATTTCTCTCGCCACTTCTTCAAGAGAGAGTTTATTTTATTTGTAAAGAGGGAGGGAAGCCAGGTTGCCCACTTTCTAGCATTTATGTTGCGCTATCGTAACAGTACATGGATATGTGAAATGCTGTTACTATTTGCTGAGATTGTAAGACATGATTTCATTAACTAATACATTCTACTTTCTTATCCATAATAACAATAACAACAACAATAATAATTATATGCTCAATTATGTTCTTTTTTCTGTTTGGCTTTATTTCTTTAGGGGTCCGGACACTCTATAATTTTAATTATGGACAAAGCTGACCATTAGTTATGTGGTCTAATGTTGTTAGTTTATCTCAGTGATTCATGTCGTTGAAGGATATTAATTTAAATTATAGTAATTTGAAGCCATGGCGAGAATCAGCCTACAAAGCTGATAAACTAATGTCAATTATGGTTCTTAAGCAAAAGAAAACATTATCCTTAGGCTACTAATTCACGTTTGTTTATATAGTTTCATGACGTAGTAAATAACGCCCCCGGATGAACATTCTGAATATAGTTAAGTGTTCACAGCTACAAAAAGTAAAGATACACCTCATGACCCTAGATTGCCATCATCTCTGTGTTCTATGAATTTTTTTTTTAAAATCCTGATTTTCTTAAGCTTGTTGTATATTTAGCTATGAGTTGATCACATGTGTTTATATAAAACGTCGAGAATGACAAATGTCTACGCTTATCTCCTTGTCCACTAGTAGAAAAACAACCAATCTAGACGGAACAATCTAGACGGAAAAAATTTCCGTCTAGGTTGAATAAAACTAGATGGAAATTTTCCGTCTAGGTTGATCCGTCTAGTTTGGGTCAAACTAGACGGAAAATTCCGTCTGATTTGTCAAACGAGATGGAAAAGTCAACCTAGACGGAATTCCGTTTAGGTTGCCTAGGGCAGCTTTTGTTTTGGCAGCTGCCAGCCCCTCTCCCCCCCCCATTCTCTCATTTCCTCTCTTACTCTCCCCCCCTCCCTCCCTCCC
>BQKN01064083.1:154419-172482 GCA_022839385.1 Asparagus kiusianus
ATGGTTTTTGGGAATGTTGTTAACTCTTCCAGCCTGTGGGTTTTATTCACGATCGAAGCAATCTCATGTTTAGGTAGGTATGTTACTACACTCCATTCAAGATATAGATAAACCTTTCTCATGTGAGTTGCATATTTGTTTTTAATATTTATTCAGATTTAGATGATATTCCTAGACTTTATCAAAGTTGTAAGTGAAATTGTCTTTGGTTTGCAGGCGTGGAAGAAGATTACAAACGATTTCGTTTGTTGTATAGAAGCGTGAGACTGTGATTCAAGGGTCATCCTCCTTTTTTTTTCCCTTCTTCAGAAATTTCTTGTATTATTTTTATTTTTTCGGGCACTCCTTTAATTTTTGTAGAATTTCAAGCTTGGTATATCAAAGACCAAATTGATATAGGATGATGTTTGAGGATGGCTTATGGGTTGAAATCAAAGTGTAGATAGCTACATTTTTAATGCACAACATGTGGAATTATTACTTATTTGCTCTGATATCAACTTATTCTCACTTTGAATATATGTCAAATATGAAACAAGTCTCAAGTATTTTCTAGCCTGGATATTTGTGAAATATGCAATGGTGATTTATTATTTAGATGTTTTTTTGTAAGATACCTGATATGTTTTTAGAGTTTTCTTCATTTTCATTTTGCTGAAAGTCTTGCAAGTTCTGGTGGATAATGAATTTGAAAACTTAGCAAATGTAGTTATCATTGCCAAAATTAACTAAATTTATGTTTTTTGGTTACTATTTTACACGTCTCCATTGCATTTGATGTGAACAAGACGGGTTAAGATAATAAAATTTCTTAAAACATCAATTTTAAATTCAAATTCATGTATAATTAAGTATCCAAATACCATATTTTGAAATCAAAGATTTCAAATCCTTTTATTTAATAATGATATCCAAACAAAAGATTTTTTAAATCATGGATTTCAAATCCTAAATTTAAAATCCCTTGATTTTAAATCAACTTCCTAAATCCAAATCCAAGTTCCCAAACGCAACCTAAAATCTATCTTCAACCTCATCAGTCGTAATTCATTGGGCCGACCCAGGATAGAGGAAGGCCCTTTTATCAATTTCTAAACGAGGGGCTGAAAAGGATATCCCATTGATAGGGCCCAAAAAGGCTTCTAAACTTTGCCTACAGGATGGCAATGTCACGGGGGTCAATTTCACAGAACCACATAAATCCCCCATTGATTCCTCCCACCACCTCCCTCAATGGAAAATGGCGCACGTAGCAACGTATTTCAATGACTAAGAACTACCAGATCACCCTTTCACTCTCGGGTGATGGAGGGATCGTACCATTTTGAGTTTTTTCCACACTTTTCCTGAAGGTCCGGAGAAATCAACAACCAATAGGATTTCCTTAATCATCTTTTGTTGAAGGCAGAATGTAAACTTTCTACTTTTCTGTAGAAACCCCCCCAAACCTTTTTTGTTATCTTGTGTAACCCCTAAACTTTTGAGGTATCTTGGTGTTTTAAAAAACCTCTTAGGTGTGATTTGGAAACGAGTTAAACAGAGCCTGCCGAACAATAAATATTTACAAAAGAATAAAATGAGTCAATCCTCCATAATATATCTAGCAAAAATAAATAAATAAAATGCAACAAGAAGTGAAGTGTTTACCAATACCTCTTTTTAGGTGGTTTAAGGGATAACTTTTCTATTTATAAAGAGAGCACGCATAATATTTAGGATTAATTGTAACTAGACCCCTATTTTTTACCTAATTGCAAATAGACCTTATGTAATTCTATTTGCTACGTATAGACACCCAGAGCGAATTTTTTTACCCTTACATCATTAAAAAATGTTTGAATAGGCTGATAGGCACCATGCAGTTCTATTGGTGATGATAAATACCCAATTGCTATTTTTATTACTTTTAAAAGAGTCGAAAAAGTTCACAAAGGCGGTGTATTCAAACTTAGGCCACACAACGAGTAGAACTACATGGGGCCTGTTCACAATAAATAAAACAAGTGTCTCTTCGAATCGGGGTTATACTTACAGGGGGTCTTTTCGCAATTGAACCTAATTCTTATTAGCAGCAAACAGTAAAAATGATAATAAAAAAATCTTACTTAATTGTTTAACTTTAACCCTACAGGTTAACATATATGCTTACTATGTTAACCCTTATCCTTAATCTCATTTCCTTAAACCTTTGCAAACATGAACCAACTTCAAACATCTTATATGATTCAGATGGCCTAAAAGCAATTTCAATGATTTAAGGGACAAATCTCAACATTATAAAATGTGAGGGACTTATCCTTGAAATAACCCTACTCGTGAAAATACCTGCCGCCATGGGCCACCTTAAAGGCATTCTGGAGCCAGCCGCCTACAGTTGCATATTAAGTGAAGCCCGGCCCAACCACAAACTAGGTCGAAAATCATCACGAGGACGCCGCTCCCCCGTCCGAACTGACTAAAATACCCTTCTGTCCTCATCACCTATAAAGCCCCCCGCTTCGAAAAATCGTTCTAAAACCCTAATTTTTCTAGGGTTCTAGCGTCTCCACTTCGCCTCTCTCTCATTTGTAAAGGTAAATCGCATTGTATTTCCTTGCTATGAAACCCTAGCTAGGTTCCTGAATAGATTCTATTCTGTAACAAGTTTCATGTATTTGTGATGATTTAATCGAAGCATAACCACTTGCTCGTCAATAGAATGTGAAAAGTTTAGTTTTTGGCGAAGATTGTTTTGTTTTTGTCTTTTTTCTGTCCTTTGATACTTAAATCTCATTATTGCAGCAGCTTTTTGAACATGGGAAAGTCCAGCAAGAAATCTGATACTAAGGTAGTGATAATATGTATAATATCTTAAAATTTATGTTCAATTTGTTGTCTTTTTCTTCATATTTTTGGATTTTGTTAATGATTTTGGATTTGTTGCAAATTTTGTAGGTTGCTGTGGCTACTCCTGTCACAGATGTGAAGGCATCTAAAAAGGGTATGATTTTGTTCCTTAGTTGCTTATGGTTAGTTGGTATTAGTGATAACTGTTTATTTAAATTTTTACTTATAATAAGATGATTTCTTTATTGTAACAGGGGCTAAGAGGGATGCAGGGGACGCTTTGGAGAAATTGGCGAGCGCCAAGAAGCAGAAGAAGGAAGTAGAGGTTAAGAAGAAGGTCCCTCCACCAAAGAAAGAAGAGTCCAGTTCTTCAGAAGAAGAAGATTCTTCGTCCGAGGATGAGGTAGCTAATTGCATTAGTTTACAGATTGTTGCCTCATTGGGTAAACATAGCTGGAAATTGGTTGAAGTTTTAGTTCAGCTAATGTCTTTTGTGGTTCATTTTCTTATAGGTTAGGTAAATTTCAAATTGCAACATAAGAAAAATCTATTGCCTCTACTTTTCTATTTGTTATTTCAAAAAGTTTCATGTGTTGAAGTTTAAGTAATCCTAGTGTAAGCCAAAGTTTGAATTGAGTGAATTTCGTAGACGTTCGACTCATCTTTTTCATAGCTCTCGTACAAGGTTGGATGGGAGGAAGAGAGAGAGAAGAGAGAAGAGAGAGGATTCACTGGACTCGAGGATGATAGAATGGGAGTGGAAAGGATCAGGGTAAGGTAGTGGGATGAGGCGTTTCAGTGGTTGTGATAATAGAAAATGTTGCTGCAGGCAGTCGATCAAGATGGTTATTTTGCTTTGATTAAGTTAATGATTGACAATTTAGTACTTTTTAAACTAAATAAATCAACTTAATAAGTTGTAATAAGTTAAGGTCCACCTCTCATACGATCTCGACTATAGTATTCTTGGTTTTCATTTCATGCCACCTTATTCGGTACTTGTATGATGCTGTCACTACAAAGAAACCTCTCTAAGGAAGTCCATATCAAGTGAGAGCTATGTCCAGAGTGATACTGAAGAAGAAAGATTTGGTTCTCTTGAGACTCCCCAGAATCACAACGTCCCCGTTTTATAGAGAGATATTGGTTTCTTTTATTTGTGCGAAAGATCAGCTCGAAAAAGAAAGCACAATGTTTAAAAAGAAGGTCGGATTAAGAGATACAATGACGATGAAAACAATGGTAGTAGGTTTATGTACTGCATATTTTTTTCTCTATGGCTCCAGACTTGTGAGGCCTTTGAAACGTCAGTCCTTATTGGCACTGATAGTTCTCGTTTTGTATGATGTTAAATTTTTGCTTTTTAGAATGTGGTTACTGGAGTCAGTCAAGTGTATACACTTTTAAGGGTTTTAATCTTCAGTTTCTACTGGCATACAGAAACCAGCGGTTTCCAAGAAGGTACCTGCTGCAGCATTGAAGAAGTCTGACTCTAGTGACGAGTCTTCTGAGTCTGAGAGTGACAGTTCTGAGGATGACAAGGTAAGAGGAACAGGGGATCTTTGTTCCTTGAAGTTCTTGTATTTTATTCAATGTGAAAATGGAGTATAATTTGTTTAACCAAGTTGATGCATATTTCTTTTTTTTGCTTATAGGGAAGTGTTGTTTTTGATTAGGAATCAGAATCATACATTATTTATTTGGGAAATCAAGTTGATGAATACATCACTTTGTAATCCTCAGTATTCTGTTTTAGATGTTTTCCATGAGTTATCTCTTTTTCTTTCCCTTTCCTTAGCTATTTCTATACAACAAGATATAAGGAAAAACTTGAATCAAGTGGAATTCTGATAGTGATTCAGAAGATGATGCAAGTTTGCCGTTTTATGTTTTTCTTCGATGGTGCTATAGTTTATTTTTTCATTGACCTTTTTAAGTTAGAAGCGATTATTAGCATATTATATCTGATGTTATATAATATTTGTCACCTAATGCTCAATGATCATGTAGGTTGCCAAACCTGTACCAAAAGCAAAGGCCACTGTGACTGCCTCAAAAGTGGTTCCAAACAATGGTTTAAAAAAGAAAGAAGAAGCCAGCGAGAGCGAATCAAGTGATAGCTCAGAAAGTGAATCTGATTCAGACTCTGGCAAGAAAAAGGTGAGTGTCATGCTTACATTTTAAACTTTGACAAGTTGAACTATATATTGATATCTTTATTTTGAAAACCATGATTATGTGTTCCATCTAAAAAGATTACACAGTTCCAATGTGTAGATATGATTTTGTTTTGACCTTTTGTTTTGAGGTGGGTAACAGCTGAAATTGTTGCTTCTTAAGCGCATTCTTGTTGAAGCAATTTTATCATACAATGCATCACAATTTTGAAATTAATGGTTTAAGTGATTGCTTTTGAGCATGAGGAGTTCTAGCTACACTCGCGTCGCTGTCACTTGCTTCCTCTGGTCGTCACGTGTTCTATAAACCAAACTTTACCCCAATTTAACCCTAATGCAAAACTAAACCCAACCGTCACCCTTTGTTTTTGAGCAAGTGTCGAAGACAGGTGCGAAAGGTGACTGTCCTTAGACTTTTTCATATAATTAGGTGCCTTTTTGTTGAGATAATTAAGCATGTTGTTGACATAACAATTGTTTTTAGTCCCAAAATTAATCACATTATTGTGGACATAGTTTGATCATATAATGCATCACAATTTTAAAATAATGTTGAAATAATTATGGGAAGCTCATTTAAGGTTAAAATGATTGGCTTTGAGTGGATGTTATGGTTTTGCCCCTGTTTTTACTTATGATAATTAAATAACTTGTTTTTAAGATCATTTTGATTCTGACACCGCACTGCATAAAACTGTCTTTCCCCCCCTGAAAAAGACAATGTTGGAATATTTTGGGAAACTCATTATTAATGGTGGTTTTTGGTTCATCCATCCACAGTATGTAGCTGATTGAAACGACAATACTCCTTGCCAGTTCATATTTTGTAGTATAAGTAATGTCAAGGTTGGTTGTCTCTAAATGAAAATCGATTTACTTCGTGATTGGAATTATTTGGCGCTGGAACCCCAACTCATGGCGCTTCACCTTTAGTGCGGTACAGGACAGTTGAATTCATTGCAACCCTCCTTCCCCCTCATCCCACCTCACGAGTCAAAAAAAAAAGGAAGAGAAAAAACATGTGGTATGAAAAGCAATCAAATGAAATTGTGGATAACTGGGTAACTTTACTTTTTTGGCATGTCTTCATCTCTCTTTTCCACTGTTTTCTTTACCTCTATCATAACCTTTTAGGTACATGCTAGTATTTTACAAACCCAATTATTTATGTAATAGACCCTATCCAAGTACAATACTAGATTTGGTCACTGTTAGCAATTGGGGTTTTAGGGGTATTCTTTTCAAGGCAGTGAAAGAGGTTAACTAAGAGGATAAGTGTGATGCCTGGTTTCCATATTCTGGTTTGTTCTTGATTCATATATTTAAGCAAGGCAATGCAGAGCTGTTTATTTGTAGCAAAAAATGTTCAAAAATTGTATATAATGTTACACAGGTGTAGTTTTGATCATTAATACTCCATGATCATGCAGGTTGGAGCTGCTAAACCTTTACCATCAGCAAAGGCAACCAACGGTTTGAAAAAGAAAGAAGAATCGAGTGAGAGCGAATCCAGTGATAATTCAGAAAGTGAATCTGATTCAGACGCTGATAAGAAAAAGGCAAGTCTCATATTGTATTGCTAATCTTTAAGATGTCTTTATTGGGAAGCCATGATTTTGTGTCATCCTAAGTAAATCGTGCAGTTTCAGAGTTTAGGATTCCCATCTGTTAAGAGTATGAAAATTGTTTTAAAGTCCAAAAAGTAAAGGACATTCTTGTTGAGATCATTTTGATTCATAGCAATGTTGAGATGTTTTTGGATCCTCATCAAAGGATGATTATTGGCTCATCCTTCCATAGTATAGTCATGATAAAAACCACAAACGTCCCACCTACTTCATCATTGTAATCAAATTTGAATGGGAATCGTACCCAGTAACGTCATACTTTTTCTTTGGTCGCTTCTTAGTGGCAAATCCAACACATTTGGCTTGATTAAAGTTTTATTTATTGCAAAATAGATAAATATCATAAATTCACAACAACAAGAATAAAGAAAAAAACGTGAAGTAGGAGGGCACGAGCACATGTGGAGAAACTAGGAGGCTGGTATATAGTAATGATTCACAAGGTTGTTTTTCCAACTTTTATGATAAGCATCTATCAGGTAGACATGTAATCTGTGATTCTCTAGGCTGACATATACCTGCTAAGTTGCATTCATGTTAATATGTTCAACATGATGAGTTAATTGGTTTCATTGAATTGTTTCATTTATTCTTCCATATTTGCAGAATTACTCGCCACTTCTCTCACATTGATTTTTACTACCCCTTTCACTTTGACAATTTTAGTTTTAATTTTTAAACCAAAAATTGTCTCATATCTATTGGAAATCATAGGAAAAGTCGGCATTTCCTTGTTTAAAGACCAACATTCTTAAGTTGGAGGGGTAAGGCCCAATTTTCTAGTTTTGAGGGGTAGTTTTGCAAATACCAATAATTTGAGGGTTAATTTTGCAAATATTGAAGATTTGAGGGGCATATATATGGAAAAACCCCTATTGTAAATTCAGGAAAATACCTGTACAATTGGTTAGTCATGTGAAGCTTGAGGTTTTTGAGTTTCTACTTATTGTCCTTGGTATTATCTTCTAGGCTCCTGCTTCCACTGGTGCGGGCAAGCCTGTTGCAAAAGCTGTCAAGAAAGAGAGCAGCAGTGATGAAGATGAGGATGATAGCTCAGATGATGAACCTCCAAAGGCACAAAAGAATATAGCAGTGAGCTTACTCGTTTTCTTTGGCCATTTCGTATGCTGGGCTGTTTGTGGTTATCTTACTTGCTTTTTCATTGCCTAACATTCAGACTAAGGCTACTCCGAAGCCAAAGGTAGAAGAGAGTTCTGATGAGAGTGAAGAAGAGCCACAAAAGAAGAAGGTGAAAGTTCAGGTACATATAGATTTTATTTAGAAGATGGAACACTTTTGTTTTCCTAAAGATATACTAATGCTTGTTCATTAAACTCCTGTACCTTTAAAATGTTGTGAAGTCGAACAAGGACAGCAGCAGTGATGAAGAAGATGGCTCTGAAGATTCTGAGGATTCTTCAGACGAATCTGAAGATGAAAAGCCAGCAAAGACGCCAAAAAAGGTAGAGGCTTTATTCAACATCTACTTCATTACATGAGATTTATTGTTTACCCATAATTCCTGATAATATCAAACTACATAAAGTAAAAATCATTTCCTATAGAAATTTTTGCCAACTAGAGGAATAACTTGAAACATTGGATCTCTATTAACTACTTAGGCTATAATCTGATTGTATTTTGAGAGCATTCTATTGTGTGTATCAACTTAGAATCAATCTTTTTTATGATTGGTGGGGATTTTTTTCTGTATGAAATTTGTAGAGAGAGGAGGAGGTGAGTGGTTGGAAAGATGCAGTGTTCATCCGGAGAGCTTCTGAATATGGACACGGATGAAAACTTTCTACATGCCCTTTGTTTGTCCTAGAATTTTAAAATGGTAGTACTAGGAAATGTCTGCTTGACACTCTGCATTGAATTTATGTGTAACAAGTGCTTATGGTTTATGTTGAACAAGTAAGCTGATTTTATTTTCCCATTTATATGTTAAATTTTGATTTGAGCTCAATGTAGTTAACCAATCTTTCTTTTCAATTTTGCCTATTTATTATCTTTGTTTCCCTTGTTGTGCACACTTTTTCTTTTTTCTCGTTCTTCTATTCATTCTCTTCTTTTTTTTTCGGACTTCACTAGCTAATACTTCTTTTTCCCCTCAACTTCAATGCTTTGTTTTATCCACAGTTAAAATGATAGTTTGAGATAAGAAGTACATCTTTTGATTTACTCGTCAGGCCAATATTTGACTTAAATTTCCCTTTTCCCTCTATTTCCTTTAATTATCTTGTTGTTATTCCTAGACTAGATAAACTCCATTAAATTCGTATTCCTTCTTTATGTTTTCTATTTCACTGCCAAACTCTCATTTTATGTTTTCAAGTACATTCTTTTAATAACATAGTTGGAGTTTGTGAAATTTATTGGTTGGACTTGGTGGTCTTTGTTATGTATATATACTGAACCTGATCAGACATCAGACATTGCCTCATCGGTACATTTATTACCTCATCTTCAGTTTAATTGATAACCCTCTATTCCACCGTTGGTGTTAACGTGTAACGTGTTAATGCCGTTTTATATCTTGAAGTTTTGTAATTTCCAATAATTCTATTCTAGCGTTAGCTAACCTCAATTTTCACAAACTATCTTCCTTTGTTTCTTTTTCTCGTACTGTAATTCATTAGTCATGCAGGATTCCGATGTAAAGATGAAAGATGCACCATCATCTGGCTTTGAGAAAAAGGAGGTAATATTGTCATTAATTATGCATATGGTATCTCAGAATTAAAGATGTGTGTTTAACAGTTGATATTTCTGGAATGTAGCCCAAAACTCCTCAGAACCAGGCTTCTGGATCGAAGACACTGTTTGTTGGAAACTTATCATTCAACGCCGAACGTGGTGATATGTATGTTTGATTTTATCCAAAATGCGCATATGTTTTGCTTTATAAGTTGGTGATATGCCTTTAAGCTTCATATATATGCTCTCATCTGTCCTTCAGCGAGGAGTTCTTTGGTCAAGCAGGAGAAGTTGTTAGTGTTAGATTGGCTACATCTGAGGATGGTAGCTTCAGGGGATTTGGACATGTTGAATTTGCGACTGAAGCAGATGCCCAAAAGGTGATATATTTTAAATAATTGTTCTTCTTAAATGTTTTTTTCCTTTTTACTCTATAGAAACACTTGATCAAGCCACAATTCTATCTTTTGTACTTCATACCTATTTAACTTCAGTTATCTATAGAAACAGTTAATCGTGCTGCACTTCTATCTTCCTGTACTATTTTTGCCTTTCTTTTATTTCAGTTATCTATAGAAACATATAATCATGCTGCACTTTTCTCTTTTGTACCTTTACTTCTTGCTTTGTGTCACACTTTGATATTACCTGTTCTTACCTCTTCTCTCTTTTAGGCTTTGAAAATGAATGGTCAGGACCTATTGGGGCGTGCAGTGAAGCTTGATTTGGCTCGTGAGAGGGGCACATACACTCCACAGAGTGGGTATGTCTTTATTGATCTTTATTTTACAGGCTTCTTATATGCATTTCTTTATTAGTACCTTATATTGGTATTAAGCTCATATAAATGCATGTTTAATTGAGCTAATTTTATCCTAAACTCTATCAGCTTCACCCATGATCAAGCTCATGAAATACTGTTCTTATATTTTGTTTTTTCTGCTGACCTGCTTTGCTGGGTAATCAGGAGTACTTTCAAGAAGGGTGGACAAGGTCAGAGCCAAACCATTTTTGTTAAAGGATTTGATAAATCCCTTGGAGAGGACGGGGTAAAATTTTTCTCTTTCCTTTTGATGTACACTTTCTAATCTCATTTTCTTTTGCTTCATCTCATAATGTTCTCAAACTCCAGGTTCGGAGTGCTCTCCAGGAACATTTTGGTTCGTGTGGGCAGATTTCTCGTCTTTCTATTCCTCCGGATTTTGAAACTGGTGCTCCCAAGGGGTCAGTACAATACTCAAAATACTTAATCTGATAAAAGATTAACCTTCACTAAAAGAAATGGGTAAATTTCACAAAACCCCCAAGAAGTTTTGGCCCACTATGAGATGACCCCCAATATGCTTAGAGATGCCAGTCAACCCTAACCTTTTAAGGTTAAGTGGTGTTTCCATATTTTTGGGGGTTATTTAAAAATGGGCCAAACTCCGTGTGTTTTGTTTGAAATTTACCCACTAGAGATTTTTTTAACCATCTGTAGTTTCTGATTCGAAAAAAAATTGTTCAATCCTTCGCTGCAGTATGGCATACATTGATTTCAAGGATCAGGATGCCATCTCCCAAGCTTTGGAGCTCAATGGATCTGACCTAGGAGGCTACACTTTGACCGTGGATGAGGCGAAGCCAAGGGGAGAAAGCCGTGATGGTGGTGGCTGGAGCGGTGGTAGGAGCGGTGGTAGAGGAGATAGCGGTGGTCGTGGTGGGAGATTTGGAGGACGTCGTGGTGGACGTGATGGAGGTGGTAGGGGTGGTCGGGGTAGAGGAGGTGGTGGCAGGGGTGGCCGCGGAACACCTAATAGACAAAGTTACTCTGCTGCAAGCACCGGTTAGTATTTTACTTTTTTTAAAATTACTTCGAAGTATAATTCACCGCGTCACATTATTGGGAAAAAAACACTGTAGAGGGAAAAAAACACTGTAGAGGGCCTCGTGAAGGAAGGGAAGGAGAGGACGGCTACTAATATATCACAATTCTTGTTTCACATAATGGTATTATATGTTTGTGGGTGACTATTGTCCCAAGTACAAATGTGGCTAAATGAGTAGTGATCGCACTAATAGACATATGCCTTCACTGGTAGACTCATGATTGCGTTGGCAATGCCTGCACTTGTATGCCACGTGTCACCCTCTCCAAAGTTCATATAGGAAGGAGAGACTGCTCACGCTACAATTCTTGATGCACATAACACTGTAGGTTGTTAGTTAAATAACAGTTGCCTATCATTACATTTGCAACTATATTGATAGTGACTGATGCAGTAGTAGTCACGGAGTTCAATGCTAGACATACGATTGCACTTGATATGTCAGTTGTCACCCTCTCCTTTTGATAATCACATGTCACCCTCTCCTTCCTCTTTGATAATCAAGAGTCTTCCCAATTGCTTAATCCATATGCCTGCAAATTCTAATCATTTTCACCTTTTTCCTTTATCATTATTTGGTTCGAAAAGGGTTGAACATTTTGAGGGGAGAAGTCAATATTCGTTGGAGTGCCTTATGTGGTTTCTTTAGAGTGTCCTATGTGGACGCTTTTTTCCGAATCGTTTAATGCATATGCCTGCAAATTTCTAAGTAGTTTCTACTTTCTTTATGATCTGTTGGTTCTAATAGGGATTTTGAACATTTTGCAGGCAAGAAGACCACTTTTGGTGATGATTAGAGGGAGTTTTTAGATGCTTGCTTGAGGCTGTTGCAATGCGGAGTGTATTATTACATCTCAGATGCAAATTTTTGTGCTTTTAATTACTCTTTTCTATTTTTGTTGTTTTTTAGATTGTTAGTATCATGTTATGATACTAGATTTTATCCTTGAGCATTAGTTTTCAGTTTACTTGGAGCTTAAGATTATGTAGTGCGACAATAATCTATTATAGGCTGTGTAGCTTGGTGATCCTTTTTTGATTAAGTAATTCTTATCCTAATTCAAGTCCTCGAGTCATAGGCTGGTTTCTTAATATTTCCCCATTATATCTGCTCATAGCACGTATTCTGTTTGGAACTTTGTCGCTCACCCAACTTTATCTTGTCTCCGTAGCCTTGTGTCTCTAATCACTGAAATCTTGCTGTGAGGAGGGAGGGGAGCGGGCAATAAATACATACCACGCCAACATAATAAAATAAATATTATTATGGAGAGTTAAGGGTATTTTTTCATTGAAAATCATTATAAAATATAGTATGATTTTACGTAGATGAAGAGAGAGTAATATTGCTAGTCAACGTTTTTCTAGCTTCAATAGTGATTTTTGTATTTTGAAGCAGCACCGTATTTCATTTGTACGTTCATGTGGGGATAATTTTCATACTCGTAAATAAAAGTGGTTTTCACGCTTTCTATTCCCTTCGATTTTGCCAAACACCCGCTAAATGCGGAAAAAGTTGTGGTCTCAATCTATAAATAACCCGTTATTAATCAATTAGACTTCTAAGCAATATTCCCTGCAATGATGTAAACTACAAAATTGTCCAATAAAAAAGCCGGAGCTGATATTTCTCTACATAACACATAAGATTCAAACGTTCGAGCAAGGCCTAGCGCTTCTATACAAGCTCTCTGCTGATGGCGGGAAAAACCTCGACGGAGTTGCGGTCACAGACGCCGCCGTTGCGGACTCCGCCGCCTCGTCCTCGGCAATCGTGTCGAGACTAGAGTTGGAGCTCCGTGTCCCGAATCTCACGACCAGCGACGGAGCGACGGCAGCGAAGGGCGCCCTCCTCGACCGCGGGTTGGCCGCCTCGAAAAAGAAGGAAGCGAGTTGGAGTCTTGACATACTGGTCTACAGGTCGAACTGGCCAGAGAAGTTAGTCAACAGAGGGTTTCGTAGGTTTGCTTGAATAAAGAACGAGACGATAGTGAGTCTTATATAGGGGATTTGTAGGTGGAGAGGTGTGTAAATTGTTAGGGCGATTAGGGATAACTTGGGAAGAGATTACGTTATTTTAGTTGCTTTATGAATTAAATGCGGGGTTTGGGGTTTTATGTGGCATCGTGGTCATGAGGAGAGTGATACTCTCTTTCTAACGCATATGGCCGCCCATAAGCCAAGCGAACCGTTGGATAAACGACCTCCACTCCTCGGCTAACAATTGTGATAAAAAGTAGTGTTCTCGTCGCTGCTTTTTTGTGGAAATTTAATTTGCATCCATTATCCAATTTATTTGTGGTAAGGGTGAGAGAGGTAGTAGGGGTAGTACTCAGCAGCCTCTCATCCAAAAATCCCCTTTTTCAAGAGATTGTAGCACGCTTCTACTTGACTTTGATTTCTCTCCAAATTCAACATCGACACCTATATAGAATGTCTCAAGCACAATCCTATATTCCTGCCCGAGGAGGCACGACACATCCAAATCTCACCTATTCTTGATAGCCCATCGATGTAAAATAATCTCCTCATAAAATCTTTAAAGCTATAAGTTGGAAGTACACGAAGCTCGCCGCCAAAGGATATTAAAAAAGTGACGAGTAAATTTCAAAGAACTCCCGTACATTACGCTAGAACTTTAAATTGCGGTGAGAGTCGAGGACAATAGTTTTATGCTGTAAAACTCCGTAGGTTGAGCAATGAGCGTCCTTTCATAGGCAGTTTATAATTTTATACTCTAACAATAATTATAGGAGTTATGCTACAAAACACAAAATTGTAATATTTCATCGTGAGTCACAATGATAATCCACGAGTTTCCAAGGACGCCACTTTTTTTGTGTCTTCTAGTAAAACAATAGTACAACTCCTATAATTAAGTTAAAATTATTCTAACTAGTTACATTATGAGTTGACTTCATTTGGGATTAAGTTTAGTTACATGGATTTGGATCCTCTCCACTATAAGAAAAAGTAGGGGAGAGACGACTGCAATATCACAACTATTGATTTGTTTAGTGGATCGTCACGATTTACCTTGTGTAAATTAGGAAAACAATACAATTTGTGAGGGTGCTGTGAGTGTTAGATATGAAATGAATCAAACTACTGACTAAACAGATAAATGATTATGATGTTGCAGTGATATCTTTGCTAATTTTTTGATAGTTGAGGGGATCTAAGTCCTTGTACTCCTCCAAACAACCTTGGGATGATGAGTGAAGTATGAAGGCTCTTTAGGGACGTCAATGGTTACAACTACTACTATTACGTGAGGCTGGCGTTAGTGTTTTCTTCATGAACACACAAATATACACTATATACTATCCTCAAGGTCCTCAAGCGCTCTAAGCCACCGACTCATTAGATGGCGGAGACGACGAGACTTTTGATACGCGCCAATGGGGCGGTTAACGTCACCGCTCGCTGCCGCCCCTATAAACCTTTTCGCTTTTAATATATATATATATATATATACAGCTTTTGGCTTTAAATACTATCTGAACATTACTTATTACGATGTTAATAGCTAACGTTTTTAAAAGTCTAAAATATCCAAAATACTTATTACGATCGAAAGGATCGATGAGAAATATAAGAGCAAAAATTTCCGAAATATGTCACATGTGTATCACGTGCGGAATTTATCTAAAATTTATCACTGATCATGGTATAGTTCAGTAAAAACAGATACACTGTTTTCCTCTAATAAACATAGTTTATAATATGTTTATAATAGTCTATGATTTTACCCGAAATAGTTATATCAAATATCAAAGGGAATCACATATTGATGCATCATGTCTACTCCAAGTTATTGAAAACACACGCACACTCACATATATATATGCGCGTGTGTTTTTTCCCAATGAATTTGGAGTCGACATGATGGGTCAATATGTGATTAATTCCCTTTAATATTTGATATAAATATTCTGGCAAAATGAGCTGTCAGCTCTATGACACGCGAGCTCCTCAACTGATGTGACTAGCAAGATGACTCACACGTCATATAGCCGATGACAATTCATCTAGCAAAATGAGTTGTTAGCTCATATACATTTTTCATACACACGCCCTCACGAAACTCATAGTCCGGAACCGCTCAGAGTGCAGACTTTAGAGATAAAGGCGACGCCACGTGCGTGCATGAAAGAATTTTGAGCAGCTTTCAAGATTTTTTATGGTGGGGTTATTACGGTGAGTAGCTATCCGAGGGGTGCCTTGCAGTCCCGGGCGGTACAATTTGGATTTGTATTGAGACGTCCTATTGCTGTCGACGTTAGAGGGTAGATAGAAATCAAAGTCAAGATGAAGACTGCAACCTTATAAAAACTGAAGGTTGTACGTGGTTAGAATTTGCTAGTAATGAAAGGTAACGGGCTCAACCGGGCAACAACCGTCTTTTTGGCCCGCATCACTCTCCTCACGATGGCGATACCGCATAAAACTCCAAACCCCACATTTAATTCATAAAGCAACCAACATGAACTATACTCTCCCCGAATTGCCCCTACCTCACCCTAACAATCACCAGCCTCTCCACCCAAATCCCCTATATAAACAATCCTATCATCTCATTCTTATTCAAGCAAAACTTCGAACTAACTTCAAACTTCTCTAGCCAACATGTCAAGAGTCCAACTTGCCTCCTTCTTGCTCGAGGCGGCCAATCCACGGTCGAGGAGGGCGCCCTTCGCCGCCGTCGCTCCGTCCCTCGTAGTGAGATTTGGGAGGCCGAACCCGAATTCTAGCCTCGACACGATCGTCGAGGAGGACACGAACACAACGGAGTCACCCTCGGAGTCGTCGAGGGGGTTTTTCTCGCCGTCGTCGGGGGCTTTGTACCGAAGTGCGAAGGGTCGTTCGGATGTTTGAATTTGAGGAGGGAAGTTAATTTGCGTAGACGCGGGAGATGTATATAGAAAGAGATACGTGCTGTGTGTTTATATGTCAATCATCAGTTGGGCTTTTTATCGAACAGTTTTGTAGAGAATTGTCAAAATTGTCTAGTTTGATTAATGATGGTTTATTAGCTTGCACTGCCACGTTTAGTGTTTATTACTTCTTTTGTACATGGATTTTGTTGTCTTCGTGCTTTCGGATTGTTGCATTAAACTCTTATTAATGAAACTTGGGGTAGCTTCCCTCCATTTCACTTAAGAAAAAAATTGTCCCTGATTTAAGGTCAGCGCCCTCTGTTTATTTTGAGAAACAAAAGAGAAGGAACGAGAAGGGTTAAACTAGTTAACTCACTGGATTAAAGAAGAACTAGTTTGGTTAATCCGCCACGTCATATTTATTAACCCTTATGTCTTTTCTAGTGTTTTATAATAAAGAATGACTAATTAGTATTATTTAATTAACAGATGGTAAGATTAATTGTTCACCAATCCAAAGAGATGGATTAATCAGTAAATCCTTTGTTATGAGAATTATGGGATGTTAACTCATTTTAACCCCTCTAGAAGGATTGTCTTAACCCTCATCTATTTTTTACATTTGAAAAATTAGGACATGTTAACTCATTGTAATTTTTTTATTTGGCAGGTTAAGGTGGGTCGATGAACTTTCCTTAAGCCCTCACTTAACCCTTTACAAAATGAAACCAAAGAGATTAAATCAGGATTAGTCTTAACTTTAGTCATGATTTAGATTATAATTACAGTATTCTCTTCCCCTTTTTTGATTTTGGATTAGAGTTTTATTTGCTAATTAGATATCTCTACAATCTCGTTATCTCTTACAAAAATTCTATAAGTATCATTGGAATACAACCCAAGTAACTTTCGGAGGGGTTCTTTTTAGTCAATGTGTGAACACCTGAAGTTCAGTCCACATTGAAAACGAGCATAGTGTGAGAGGCCTTATAAACTTAAGGTGTGGGAATCAAGTGTAACATTGATCAGTCAATTTTAATAATAGTTTGAGCCAAACAATATTGCCTACGCTATCCAAACGGGCTTGCGGGCCTAGAGCATGACTCATGATGTCCTACTATATATTATGTATGCCCTAATTTTTTGGGTGACGGGGAAACCTTGGTCAGTTGGAGAAGTGCGTGAATGGGGCTTCGAACTCGGGGTACTCAGTATGGAATTTCCTGCCTCCCACCTGAGCAGCCCACTGGTGGTTAAGCCCTATTTCTTGAACACAAATATACAACATCCACAACGTCCTGAGTAATTCTGAGCTATCGATTCCTGAGAATGCGAAGACTAGAGTTTTGATGCGGTGATATATTTTTCACTCGATCAACCTCGTCGTTGCCGCCCAAACCTTTTCACTTTTATTAACATTTTTTGCTTGTATGGGTAGTCAACGGTCACACTTGTTAGTCTGACTTGGTCTTGTGTGACCAAATCAACGCTTCTCAAGTGGAGAGAAACGTGGGATATGGGGTTTGTTGAGAGAAAATCTCTTAGAGGCAGTTTGAGGGGGGGGGGGGGGGGTAAAGATGATGGGATTTTTAGCCTATAAATAGTAGTGTAATCTACTTACAGAAATACAACAAAAAAAGTAGAATCAAGCCCCTTACCCATTACCGGAGTCCCCCTCAAAGAAATCCATTGTTTTTCTCTCTTCTCTATGATCGAATATTGGTATCAGAGCTCTGCGTCGATCAGCGATGACGACTTCTTCGCTCAACGATAAAGATGACTGCTTCGCTCGACGGCTGCTACAATCATCGACGTTTGCTGCGTTCGATGGCGACGATGACGTCGATCGACGACCCTGCTGCGAACTGCCATTGATACGAGTTGTCGTGCGAGCACATTTGATCGCGGAATTATCAAAGATGTGTTGAGGAGAAAATAATAAGAACACAAGAATAACTCAGATTTTGGGCGAAGGAAAATACCT
>BQKN01064084.1:0-15395 GCA_022839385.1 Asparagus kiusianus
TATATATATATATATATATATATATATATATATATAAGTTAATCAGCGATATTGAAGATATAGGATGCATCATAATATGTACAAGAAATACCAAAAGTGAAGAACAGCAGAAAAAAAAAGGTAAATACTCACAGGAGAAGAAGAGATGGTTGAGTTCACCACCACGGCAGACGCTAAAATATTATCAGAAAAAATGGCATAATGATATAAATTTCTTTTCTGCACTTTGTCTCTATTAGGAAACTGCCAATCTTTGGGATTTGTAGTGAAGTACTGTGTGGTAAGCCGCATGGATAGACAGTGAAGACCTTTAGGGAAGGTGCTGGCAGTAAGCTGGATGAGATAAGAAGCTTGATTCTTCTGCGCTCTTAGTTGTTCTTCAGAATTTTGAGTCATTGCACGTAGCTTCGATGCCATAGCAGAGCATTCTGGATAAGCCTTGTTGGCCTTGGACAAAGTATCTTCCATGGCTCTCATTTTCTGTAAAGCGCTGGACAATTTTTCTCATCTCAATCACAATATATGATATAATCTCTATGAACAATTACTAACTATGAACATGTCATTGTTAACTTACTTTCTTGGTAAATTTGAACCTCTGGCCTGACCAAGTACCTTTTGAATCTCTTTTATTCTTACTTTCAGCTCTCTTACTAAACGGGAATTGCTATTTGGTGGAGCAAATTGCAAGTACATCTTTGCGGTGATTAGCTGATCTTCCATCTCACTCACCTTCTCACTTATTAATGGTTGTTTCACATGGATTCCACTTTGTTCTCCTGTTGATACCAGAGTAGATTTCTCCTGCAGCTCAAAAGCCAGAGAAATTTCAAGAACCTTTAACGGAATGGAGAAAAAAAGGTGGAAAGTTTGAACACTATGATTCCCATACTCTGTTGCTTTATGATTATCATAAAACCAAGGAGGCCACTCTAGTTATGATCCCAGTAGACTATATAATATCATTCAACAATAGGTAGTTTGATTAATTTTACCATCAAATATCCTAGTAAGATTCTTAATTTACTGATTGAGCAGAGTTGACAACATAAATGGAGCAAAAATGAAACACTGAATTAAATTGTGAAAAATTAGTAACAACATATAAGGTATAATAGTCTATGTGACTAAAAATAACAACAAAAATAAAATAAACGATTCACCTTTTGATCAGGAAAATTAGCTATATCCTGCGGCTGAAATTCCTCATCTGCACCATCACCTCGCAAACCTACAAATAAGGTGACAAAACATGTAAAAATCCAAACAATAAAACAATATTACTGCGAAAGAATGTGAATAAGAACTAACAGTTGTCAATAAATTACCCCCAGTATGGTCATTTCCTACGTCATTGGCTGTTGTCTCATGATAGTTTTTATCTTTCAAAACAATTCCAGCAGGCAATTTCACTCCCCCATCGACTTCCTGTACAAAAAAATAAAATAAAATAAAAGAACCAAATAAACATAAAACAGAGCTTCAGTTTAGCTATGGTACTATCAACAGTATCCAACAACTGCTACCAATCCAACTCTAAAATTTGGATTTCAAAATTGAAAATTTGGAGAATTAGATATGATTTACTACCGACCGACTATCTAGAAATAAAAATTCAAAGTAGTTAAACATATTTTGCTTATATATCTTTGGTGTCAATAGTAACATTTCAAAATCTCCGTATAGTTGCTTAATTTCTTGTCCCCCTCGATGCACGATTAGTAGAAAATAGAAGTCATTGAAAATGCGTTTTGCGGCAGTCATGCGTATTATACATCACTTCCAATGATACAGATGGTCCAGTTTGGGGTTCGAATTTCTAGATTTGGATTTGCTCGTACAAACATATCGAATACTATTAAATCTAGCCTAGCTCAACTCAGCTTCAGTTTCCTCCAGAAACAAAAACTAAACCTTCATCTAACAAATAAACCACCTGCTTAATTGAATTCAGCTTCTCATTCGCTTGCCTCTGCATCCAAATGAAAAAAGAAAAAAAATCACTTCTTTTATATAAAAAGAAAATTAAAAAAAATTACAATTCAATCACAGAGGAGAGATTCCTCACTATGACTGAGTTCTCTCCAATCAACTGCTTGTGCTCTGCATGTACGAAAGAAATATTCAAAAAATCAATCAGAACATATCATAAAAAAACACGAAAAAAATGGAATTAAATGTGAATTGAGATTGATTGGATTACGCGATGAAGGCGAGAAATCGGCAGGCACGATCGCCAAGAAGAGGAAGGAGGTGAAGAAGCAGAAGCCGATGAAGGCGACGAGAGGAATCCTCGGTCGCCGATGTGGCAGCCTCATCTTCGATCAAAGGGGACGAGCATTTGGGGGAATTTTCTAGGGTTAGGGTTAGGGTTTGCGAGATTTGATGCAGCTCAGAGAGAAGCAGCAGGAAGAAATTGGGGTTTGGGTTTTAATTTTTTTTTTAAGAAAAATTATTTTCTAATTTTTTTGGGGATTCTTAGGTTTGCGTGTGGAGGGAAAGTGAAGGGCATGAGAATTGTCTGGAGACAGTTAGTTAGAGGGCGGCGAGAAGGTGTAACGGGGTTTATTTACTGAAAAGTCCTAGTTTTGTTTACAATTTGTCAACTCCATGATTTTTTATGAAAATTTCGAGTTCAACACCAATTCCTGTTTATTTATCTAATCTGTTTTCTTGTATGATTTGGGGTTTATGTAAAGTATTATTAGCATGATAGATAAAATGCCTTTTCACTCATGTAATATTGTTGTTATCGAGGTCATGTCCTACTTTTATGAAATTTTGTTGGTATATTGATTTAGTTACAACATTACATTGACCACATTGATGAAAATGGACATTATTTCAGAATTTTAATTGAAGGTATATAGATTGAAAATTCAATCTATGAATAGCGAACTTATATGGGATTTATTGATTAATGTGTACTTTATCCATCCTAATTTATTGTTGAGTACTTTTTATACCCTAAGTTCGAAGCAAATCTCCACATCCACTTTTGATACTTACATCACTTGGTTTTTGATAAATTTGATGTAGCGTACTTTTTTACTTTCAAGAACAACACTTTACTTACTCATGAAAGAGTAGTATGCGTGAAACTCTAATTCTATAAAAAAAAAAAAAAGAATTAAATAGTTCTAACATATGTCTCATTGTACTAAGAATTATACAGTCTTATTGTACCAATGATTCGGATCAAAATTATTTGTAATAAATCCATTTATGTCGCAATCTACAATTATCACCTATAAAAGAAAATTCAATCCTGCTATATATATCATTGTTTAGGAACATGACTACATTAATACAAATCAGTGATGCAATTTATGACATTGTAGAAAGATGCATACATCTAGATAATGCAATTTTAGTAGAACACGGGGGCTCCCATAAAAAAGAGCCATATATCTTAAATTTAAAACTTTAATAAGATGAGCAGAAATTTTGGTCACATGATACGCCGTATAGACCGAAACAAGGCCTGCCGACGATCCAATCACCTGTCTAACTCAACTTTAATTAACGAATGAACACAATCCACGTCATCCAACGGGAATCCAACTGGACACGCGTCATCAACGAAGGAAACAGTGTTCTATTCCGCGGTTGCTGTCGCGTAATCGATCCGGTCCTGGAGATCCGCGAGCAATCCGTTTGACTGTAGTGGGCCCCATTATCACTCTTCCGCCTGCAGACAGAGCCATCACAAATCATTGATCATGTACTAAATACGTATGTATGTACAAATTTGATGGGTTAAAAGTCCAAAAAGCCCTCAACTTTTGGGATTTTCCAACGAACCCCCCAAAGCCTTGATCACGGTGCAAAGTGTCCGAAAATTTTGACACACACGACTTGCGCTTTTCATCACCCCAATGTTTTCACAATAATTTTTTGGTTTGTTACGGTTCAGAAATTTTTTTTCAATAGTTAAGCGGCGTTTATGTACAGTTTAGAGATAATTTCAATTGTTAATACGGTTTTTAGGAGAGTTTTGCGTGAAACAGTTCAAATTGTTCATTTTGATATTAGGCTCTTACAGCTGGCAGATGGTTCCCCCGTGAGAGAGGGGGGGAGGCACGTGACCTCGGGGGTCTAAGTTCCTTGATCTCCACGTAAAAAGTCGGTGCTGGGAACGGGATAATCACGTGCATGGGTGTGGGGGGGATGACGTCAGCAATAAATGGGCTCTCGGGTGTCAACTGATAAAGGTGGACTTGATCTGCTTTCGCATTGAATGACCCATGTTAGCGCGTGTGATGAACTTGGGCGGCCCATATATTTGGCCCATAAACGGTCCTCCTCAATGTTACGTCATTCCTAGAAAGATAGTAATGTTTAGGCTACGGCGTACATCTTTGCGTTTCTAGCGGCCACATTTTTCACTTATGATAAGCATACTTCACTTAAATGACATGCATATTTCAGTTGAGAGCTTACGTTTTTTTTAATTATTGTGGAGTTATGCCCTTTTACCTTTATATGATTGGAAAGGATCAAATGGACGTAGTCCATAACACTAATTAGTAATGATACACTAAATTGATATCAGTCACTGTATCAATGTATAAAGCAAGTGCTTCCGATGCTTTCTCAAAAATGACAGAGGACTGATTCCAAGCTTCCAAGGATCATATATTGTGATAGGGGGCCCACCCACGTGAGTGGGTTTCGTGGGCTGCTGCGCGGGATTTTTTTCCCGCCCCCCTGTTTTCTTGCGCGCCCACACAAGGATCACGACGCCCGCAGCCTCGAGCCCAGCGCCCGAGTTCGTGCTCGTGTCCAGCTTCCCGCGCGCGCGAACTTCTTTTCCCACCGTCCCAGCCCGCCAATTAATCCGGATCCCCCCCTTTAGTTTCTCCTATAAATAGGAGAGGTGGTGGAGGTGTTTTGTGTGGGAAAATTGTGGTAAAACAATTTGGTTGTGTGAGTTTTCTTTGAGAGAAAAGAAAGAGTGAGTGAGAGAGAACTTGTAAAGTTTGGTATTCTCCTCATAGTGAAACCCCCTCCCGTGGACGTAGGCTAGTTTGTCGAACCACGTAAAAATCCCGTGTTTGTATTTGTCTTATTTGTGAGTTGCCATAGCTTGTAGGTTCCCTCAATATTCGGTCTTAGAGCTGATGAGAGGAAGAGTGTATATTTCACTTTGATGAAATATATCACTTTCAATTCTTGTTTCCTTTGAGAAATAAGAATTTCATTATCTATTCTCGTTTCCTTTGAGAAACAAGAATATAGAGGTTGACTTGTGCTTTTGTGACAACAAGAGCCAGAGCTCTCTCTCAGGTGATATCGCTTCCGCGGCGACGGGCGTGACTCCGCCCAACAATTGGTATCAGAGCCCTTATTCAGACTGGAGGTGGTAAAATTTCTGATCTGAGGTGGTGATTGAATATTGTGTGGTAAAACACAAGTAATTGTTAAAAATCCCTGAGAGAAGCGGACTGACATAATACAAGCGGAAAATGGCTTTTACAAGTAAAACAAGTAAAATTGGAAAATACGAGATTGAAAAATTCAATGGGAAAATGATTTTTCCTATTGGAGGATGCAGATGAAAAATTCGCTGATTTCGCAAAAGTTGCACAAAGCTTTGGCTGGAAGAGAAAAACACAAAAATATGTCTGATGAGGATTGGGAGGAGCTGGATCTGGAAGCACGAGCGTCGATTATCCTATGCCTTGAGAGGGATGTAGCTTTCTTGGTGGATGGAGAGGAAACGGCTGCGGGCGTGTGGTTGAAGTTAGAAAGCACCTTCATGACGAAAAGTCTAACGAACCGGATCTATTTAAAATCCAAATTGTATACTTGCAAGATGGAAGAGGGCTCGTCAATCCGGGAGTACATCAACAAGTTCGATAGGATCATATCGGATTTGAAAGACATTGAGGTGACAGTGGAAGATGAGGATCAGGCGCTTCTACTACTTTTATCTCTGCCGAAGTCTTATGAGAACCTGGTGCAAACACTGATGCTTGTAGGTGATACTTTGTCGATGGATGAGACTAGAGCGGCGCTTCTAGCGGATGATCTTCGAAAAATTACAACTAGTGATATGGCCACTGATGGTAACAAAGAACAAGCGCAGGGACTGTTTGCCAGAGGAAGAGGCAATGAGCGAGGAAAAGGCAAGGGAGGAAAGTCTAGATCTAAATCGAGACCTCTTGCGGGACGAGCGTGCTTCAAATGCGGTGAAGTTGGGCATTTCAAGGTCGATTGTCCTAACAAGAGAGTAGGTGGGAAAAAGAACAACAACAAGACTGAAAGACGAGAAGGCAAGGAAGAGGCGAGCTACGCTTCAGAGGATGGGAGCGATAAGGAATGTTATGTCGTCACGGACGGCGAGGATACCTCCGGGAAGTGGATTCTTGATTCTGGTTGCTCTTACCACATGTGTCCAAACAGGAAGTGGTTTACTACCTACAGGAGCATTGATGGTGGAACCGTATTGATGGGGAATAACCATGTTTGTAAAACGGTGGGGCTAGGTGATATCAAAATCAAGATGCATGATGGAGTGGTTCGAACCTTGACGGACGTACGACACGTTCCCGGCTTGCGGAAGAATCTCATTTCAGTCGGAGCTTTGGACTCCGGGGGTTGCAAGATTGTAATAGAAAACGGAGTGAAGAGAGTTGTTCGGGGTTCCTTAACAGTGATGAATGGTGTTCGTCACGGTAATCTATATACTCTCTCGGGTACGACGGTGACGGGAGATGCAGCAGTTGGAGTTAAAGGAAGTGGTGGAGACCCATGTGAGCACACACGGTTATGGCATAGGCGGCTTGGGCACATGTCAGAGAAGGGTCTGGATCTGCTCCGTAAAGAGAGTTTGCTAAAGAATCTGAAGAAACCTTGCATGGATTTTTGCAAGGATTGTGTGTATGAAAAGGCGCACAGGGTTCAATTTCTGAGGAGTAAGCACAAGAGCAGAGGGATACTAGATTATGTGCACACGGATGTTTGGGGTCCGGCTTCGACAACCTCCAAGGGTGGCTCCAGATATTTTGTCTCATTCATAGATGATCATTCAAGATATGCTTGGGTTTATTTCCTAAAGCATAAGAATGAGGTATTTGAGACATTCAAGAAGTGGAAGGCGATGGTTGAGAACAGGACGGGCAAGAAATTGAAGACACTGAGATCTGATAACGGTACAGAATATACAGACGGTGCTTTCAAGGAGTTCTGTGATCAGGAGGGCATTGCTAGACACTGGACAGTTAGATCTACACCACAGCAGAATGGGGTTGCGAAAAGACTGAACCGAACACTGCGGGAGAAAGCAGTGAGTATGCGATCATATGCTGGTTTGGGCAAAGAATGGTGGGCAGAGTCGATTGCTACAGCTTGCTATATTGTGAATCGATCTCCACATTCGACATTGGACGGTGATACACCCTATCGGGTGTGGTCAGGGGAGCATGCAGATTATGAGAGGCTCCGAATTTTCGGTTGTACCGCCTACTATCACGTCAACGAGGGAAAGCTTGACGCGAGGGCCAAGAAGGCAATTTTCTTGGGGTATGCAAAGGGCGTAAAAGGCTACCGTCTTTGGTGTACAGAAGATTCGAAGTTCGTGATCAGCAGGGATGTTACCTTTGATGAGAAGTCCATGATTGCTAGGGTGCCTAAAGATGATGGTGTTGATACTGTTGGGACTCCCGAGTCCCATGTTATTGAGATAGAACCTAAAGACCAACCAGGTTCTAGTCGTGTTCAAGTGGAAAGTCAGGTAGATGATGAGCTTGAGCAGGAGGAGGTTCAGCAGGAGAATACACAGGCACTACAACAACAGCATGTCGAGGATAGCTTGGCTTCCACTAGGCCAAGGCGAGCATACAAGCAGGTACAGAAGCTGGGGGCTGATCAACCCTTGAAGCACTATGGGCATGTTAATTTGGTTGAGTACGCACTCTCGGTGGAGGAAGATGAGCCGGTCTCCTTCAAGGAAGCTATTCGGGATAAAGATAGTGAGAGTTGGTTGGCTGCGATGGAGGAAGAGATGGAATCTCTCCGGAAGAACCAAACATGGGAGGTGGTCCCATTGCCCGTAGGAAGAAAAGCTATTGGTTGTAAGTGGATGTATAAGAGAAAGGAAGATCCTTCAGAGCTCGGTGGTACAAGGTACAAGGCTAGGCTAGTGGCCAAGGGGTTTGCTCAAAGAGAGGGTATGGATTACAATGAGATATTTTCTCCGGTAGTAAAACACACTTCTATTCGGGTGCTATTGAGTATTGTTGCTCATGGTGATCTTGAGCTGGAACAACTCGACGTCAAAACGGCCTTCTTGCATGGAAACTTGGATGAAGAGATCTATATGCATCAACCTGAGGGATACAAGGTTGAGGACAAGGAGAATCATGTTTGTCGCTTGAGGAAATCACTATATGGATTGAAGCAATCTCCACGACAGTGGTACAAGCGATTTGACTCCTTCATGCTGAAGCATGGGTTTTCCCGAAGCGACTATGATTGTTGTGTTTACATTCGGAAGCTTCATGGAGGCGATTATATCTATCTCCTGTTATATGTGGATGACATGCTTATTGCATCGAAAAACAAGGTGGAGATAGATAAGCTGAAATCTCAACTTAGCAAAGAGTTCGAGATGAAGGACATGGGCGCTGCTAGGAAAATACTGGGTATGGAGATTAGAAGAGAGCGGACGAATCGGCGATTGTTCTTGAGTCAGAAAGGCTACATAGAGCGGGTGATCGCTAGGTTCGGGATGCAAAGTGCTAAGTCGGTGGTGACTCCATTGGCTCAACACTTCATGCTTTCAGGTAAACAATCTCCCACTACAGCAGAAGATAAGGCACACATGGAGCGTGTTCCTTATGCCAGTGCAGTTGGCAGTTTGATGTACGCCATGGTGTGTACACGTCCAGATATTTCACAGGCGGTTAGTGTGGTCAGCAGGTTCATGGCGAATCCGGGAAAGGCGCACTGGGAAGCGGTGAAATGGGTCCTGAGGTACTTGAAAGGTACCGCGGATACGGGTCTGTGTTTTGGTGGAGATACATGTCAGATTGACGGGTTTGTGGACTCAGATTATGCGGGCGATCTAGATAGACGACGATCTACTACTGGTTATGTATTCAGGATACATGGAGCTCCAGTTAGTTGGCGATCGATGTTGCAGGCTACAGTGGCACTTTCTACAACAGAGGCTGAGTACATGGCTATGGCGGAGGGAGTGAAGGAAGCATTGTGGCTGTGGGGTCTTCTAGACGATTTGGGGATCGAGCAGGAAAGCGTGAACTTGTGGTGCGACAGTCAAAGTGCGATTCACTTGGCGAAGAATCAAGTTCACCATGCTCGTACCAAGCATATCGACGTCAGGTATCATTTTGTACGGGATGTCATAGAGGAAGGCGATATTTCTCTCATGAAGGTGCATACGAATGAGAATCCCGCGGACATGTTAACCAAGGTGGTCACAGGTAGTAAGTTTAAGCATTGCTTGGACTTGCTTCATATCAGCCCGTGTTGATATGCCCAAGAGGGCATGGCCCTGCGGGCGGTGATGGAGGTGTGGTAGAGACTATGTTGGAGAATAATTGCAGAACTACAGTTAGCTTGATCCCGGTGGAGGGTACGTAGGCAGCCGCGGTATAGTGGCGCAGCTGGTTTGGCCTAGTGTGGCCTGGATATCTCTCTGGTTGAGTTCGTGGGGTTCTTCTGGTGTTCGTCCAAAATTTGAGGTTTATCAAATGATGTACGAGGTGGAGAATTGTGATAGGGGGCCCACCCACGTGAGTGGGTTTCGTGGGCTGCTGTGCGGGATTTTTTCCCGCCCCCCTGTTTTCTTGCGCGCGCACACAAGGATCACGACGCCCGCAGCCTCGAGCCCAGCGCCCGAGTTCGTACTCGTGTCCAGCTTCCCGCGCGCGCGAACTTCTTTTCCCGCCGTCCCAGCCCGCCAATTAATCCGGATCCCCCCTTTAGTTTCTCCTATAAATAGGAGAGGTGGTGGAGGTGTTTTGTGTGGGAAAATTGTGGTAAAACAATTTGGTTGTGTGAGTTTTCTTTGAGAGAAAAGAAATAGTGAGTGAGAGAGAACTTGTAAAGTTTGGTATTCTCCTCATAGTGAAACCCCCTCCCGTGGACGTAGGCTAGTTTGCCGAACCACGTAAAAATCCCGTGTTTGTATTTGTCTTATTTGTGAGTTGCCATAGCTTGTAGGTTCCCTCAATATTCGGTCTTAGAGCTGATGAGAGGAAGAGTGTATATTTCACTTTGATGAAATATATCACTTTCAATTCTTGTTTCCTTTGAGAAATAAGAATTTCATTATCTATTCTCGTTTCCTTTGAGAAACAAGAATATAGAGGTTGACTTGTGCTTTTGTGACAACAAGAGCCAGAGCTCTCTCTCAAGTGATATCGCTTCCGCGGCGACGGGCGTGACTCCGCCCAACATATATCTAACCAAATTAGGGATTTTACTTGCTTACATGGATTCCTTTAGAAGTTTGTGGAAATGTGGATCCTGTTTTAGTACTTTTGTCAAGCTCAAGATCGACCACCGTAGCTTTTTCACCCCCCCTTCTCAAGGAAAGATGGAAATTAGGACTTGGGATTTGATGACACATCAAGAGAATCTTGTTTCCAAAATCCTCTCCTCTCACAAGGATTCTGAAGAGAGAGCGCAAACCTTACATCTAAAATACAACGTAACTTTCAACGTAGATAAAGGGTAATTATTATGAAGCACTGAGCAAGTTTGATCACTTATTATATTAGGAAACCTCCACTGTCACTTTTTCATTACATAAACAAAGGGTAATTATTATGGTACACTGAGCAAGTTTGATTACTTATTATATACATAAATATTATATACGAGGAACAGCTAAAATAGTGTTTTTAGTTCGGAAGAATAACAGCAAGGGTTTTGTAATAAGAAAATGACGATGATAGGGGGGTTTCCTAATAAATGATCAAACTTGTAAAGGGTTTCATAATAGTTACCCAAAAGTAACAAAAAAATTGATATTCTTGGAAATTTTAATAAAAGCAAACCGTGCCATAAATCCAAAGCCCCCTATTCTTCACATCCAAATGGACCCTTAGTTCACACCTCATAAAATTTTCTGATTAAACAACTATCTCTAAGATCCAAGATATCACATTCTAATGAAGCGCGCCACTGGAATCTGACGTACAACTCGCTGTAAAGAGTTGTGGCAAACTGAGATGCCACGTCAGATGTGTAGGAATGAGAAAATATTTCTAGGCATGAAATGCATAGTGAACATTCTGGTGTACCTCATCCTAGGATAAAGGACGCTGCAGTTTGAGGATAGAGAACTGCTTGATTAATGTGTACAGAACGAAACAAAAGAATATGACAGTGAAGTCGAAGGGCCCATCTCAAAGTCCAGCTCATACTCAACCTCAAATCACATTTTAGCAGGTCCATAAAAAAAAAAAAAAAAAAAAAAAACAATCATATTTTAGCAGGTCCATATGCATATGTACCATACGCACATTAAAACATTCTCTGCTCATATCATTCGCGATCAGCCTTATCAGGCCTTAAAAAAGCTAACAACAACATATCCTGGGAAAGAAAAGTAGTTTGGGTTCTCTTTTTGCAGGTAGAGTTGCAAGTTTGTAATGGAATATTGATGGCAAGAGTTAAGAAGTTGAATAATGCGCAGTCGGCATGTGTTTCTCTGGGGAGAAAACTTTGGAAAAGGATACCTTCTCCCTTTTCGTTCTTATGGAATTCAGACATCAAAAATTCTGAAATCCTCTCCAACACTGCACTCCTAACAGAACCTCGAAATATTTCTCAAGATGTATGTAAAACCCTCATGAATTTACCCAGCTTTGAGTCATGAACAGCTTAGGCAAGCAAATATGCTAATTAGAAAATTCGTATGGTCATCTAGACGGTTGAACAAAGTAGCCAAGCAAAAGCATGTTCCAACATATGCAGAGTTCAATTTGAACAGAACAGAACGTACAGAAATTATGGCGAAAGAAGTATTATTATGCAACAGTGGGAGAAACCCGAATCGCTAAGAGGAATAAAGAAATGAAATTACACAGATAATTCTGAACTTATTCTGCAAGTTTGGAGCCACCATAGCATGGCGAAAGGGGAAAAAGAAACTAAAAAAAAGGACGGAATTTCCTATGGACCAATTTATCTAAATATCTAAAAATTATAAAAAAGCCACCTCTCGCATATTAAGAATAAGAATTGATGATAATTTTGTGCTTAAACAATAGGAACCATGTAAGAAAAGATCACGAAAGAGCCCTGGTGGCACTATGTACGAACTAACACCATGCTCAACCATGTGCGAATGTAGACATACAAGAATGTGCTTGTATGTGATAAATATAAAATCAAAGCCGATAAAAAGCACTAATAACTTATGCTCAAATGCCTCCCAAGTTATTAGCCCACTAAAACACTTGAAGACTTTAGCACCAGCCATAAAATTCCTATGTCATCATATACTCCAAAATCCTATCATATATTTCTTCTAAGTGCGTCCTTGCTAATTCGAGATCATCAACTTTGGCATCCTACCACTGAAAGATTAAACTATCATGTACAAAAGTATATAAATCTCTTGCAACCTAAAACACTTCCTCCTTTTTGGCAAGCTCGTCAGCCCATCTAGAAACATAGATTCGAATACCTTCATTTTAGTAAATTTACATAAGCCAACAGAAATGACCAATGGATGAAACCTCTTGACTAAATATAGCTAAGCAGTGCCATCAGTGCTTCAACCTACCGCTGGAACTACGTTCTACATATCCCTTCAGATACATGTGTCCTTTTTTCATCAAGATCCATTTAAAAAGGAAAAGAGTTCCTCATAGTTACTTGATTATAAACCCTCTCCTTAACACTTAAGAGAAGCAAACAGTAACATTTAGTAAAAAGCTAGATTACCCCACCACTTCATTTTGACTCCTGTGTCCGTGTCCGACACTTCCCCTATCCACGTCCATGTCCGACACTCCTTGGACACTTCTTGAATATATACATATTTTTATTCTGACATGCTCTCGATTATATAATACATGTTTTAGCTTAAAACACTCATGATACACTTCTTGGACGTATATCTTACACTTCACGTCAAATTTCTACTGCAACTCGTTGGACTTAGGTTGAATTCATTTCAGCCAATACCCCAAGTATGAATTTAAAGGATTGTTTGGATATCTAGTTCAAAGACGAGCAGTTTTTCAATTTATAATCTACTTAATAAAAGAAACATAAAAACGTTAAAAAGATTTAGTTCTCATAACATATGAATGAAAAAACAACATCGATCTCATATACATTATAAATTTCAACATCCTACCTTTTACAAATTTGTTGTGCCTTGAATCCACACCCGTGCCTGCGTCCGCACACACACCCACATCCGTGCAATAAGGTAAAAAGATAACGTGATTCTAGAAGGTTCTTAAACAAAGCACCTGATATGCACAATTAGAATGCAATACCATAATAAACTATACAAATATGCAATAAATTTTGAGTTCTTAACAACAAAAATCAGGAGATGTTGTTTTTAATGCCATGACTTGAAGAAATATTGAATTGCATGACACATACAGTTTCAGCAAGATGATAGCCATTACAAATAATTTCCCTTCACGCATAGACAGTCAGTAAAAGAAAACCAAACCTCAAAAAAGAAGAGGTCAAACATATAACACCACATTATGACTTCCAAATTCCCAACTCGAAGCAAACCCCAAAAACCTCAAAAAGAAGAGCACAAACATATAATACCACATTACGACTTCCAAATTCCCGACTTGAAGCAAACTAGCCATGCATATTTGAAGCAAAAGTTGCCATAACAATTCACAAAAGGAAAGCAAAAGGAAATTACAAGGATGTACAAGGAGCATCAAACCTCAATCGTCGAAGCTTTGAGAACTGTTAGCATTCGGACCATCATCTCTCCTTAAAAAGAGAAGGAAAAAAAAATCATTCCTTTTCAAGAATTCACCCCAATCTCACGTACGGCTGCCTCATCGGGCTCCCTACCACCGACGCGAGCAACCCCCCATTGACCGCCTCATTCTCATCAAGAAACAAATCATCAGTGATCCTAAACGTCGCATGCACCACAATAATCCCCAGCGCAACCGCCAGCGAGACCAACACATTCCCCCCAACACCAGTCAACACCAGCGCCACCACCGTCACGATCGAGAGGGCGACCAGCACCGCCCGATCGTCGACAGATCGGCCGAGGACGACGACGGGATCGTCGCGGAAGAAGTAGAGGAAGAACCAGAGGACGAAGACGGCGAGGAAAACGAGCATGGAGATGGGGTGGTAGAGGAGGCTGAGGAAGAGGATGAGGAGGGCGATCAGGGCGTAGTTGACGCGGAAGTGGTAGAGGTTGCGGCGGAGGCGGAGGGCGGCCTCGCCGGAGGAGAGGGGGCGGGAGAAGCAGACGGGGTCGAAGAGCTCGCGCCATGGGCGGCGGGTCGAGATTAGGGTTTGGCCGCGGGTGAGGAAGTCGGAGGTGGAGGCGGCAGCGGCGGCGGAGGAGGAGGAGGAGGTTGATGGCGGTGGGGCCTTCGTTGGGATCGCGCCGTAGCCGGAGCTCATGGTGGAACCCTAGATCAGGGAATTGGGCGAGATCTGGACCTTGAGACCCTAACCCTAATTTTGGAGGATCAATTCAAGGGGAGGAAACAAATGAGGGAAAAAGAAACGTTCTTTTTGGGGGAGAGATGCAACGGAAAATGTATGTGGACTTGGTCCTTGGACCAATGAATTGAACTCGGAATAGGATAACTAACGTGCTTTTTTTCGCGCATATACTCCTCTACATTGGTTTTTTTTAACAGTGTTTTACTTAAAGTTCCTATTTGGTATTTTGGTTAGAGAGAAAAAATAGGGAATTTTTTATTCAATGGAAGGAATTATCTTGAAAAAAAGTTTCTATGGGTTTTTTGGCGTAATTTTATAAATACTATCTCACCCACTTGATAATTTAAGTTTACAAACGGGAAAATATTGCAAATTTATTGGAAACTTTTTGACATCGCATACTTAGAGAAACCACAATTATGGGGTGGGAGGTGTGGAAAAATCAAATGTGAAAGAAATGAGAGGTAATTTTACAAATATCAGCATTTTAGAGGTAAATTTGCAAATGTGTAAAATAGGAGGGGTATCTTGACAGTCTTTGTGGATGCACTTAAAATATCTGATACTCAAACTTCAACACATACATGTTTTGTGGGGCCACAGCCACATAGGCTACAGCTGTAAATAAACGAAGAAAAAGCCCACCAAATGGGCCATGTTCATTTGGATGCAACTATGGGTTTCATGTTAGGGCCTGTTTGGTTCAATAGAGGATAGGAATAGGATTAGGAATC
>BQKN01064086.1:5432-23563 GCA_022839385.1 Asparagus kiusianus
AATATGGGCTTTGGGTTAGCTTCATCGCCCATATTAATTTGGACTATCTTGTCCTCTGTGGGGGGTTCCCTCTGTTCAAACCTATCTCCATACTGCAGGTTCAGATGATGGACCCATGGGTCTTCCCACGTTGGCACTTGATCGTCGTCTTCTATCGTAGATGGATCAGCTGAAGTCATGTTGGACATTAGGGTTTTGAATACTTCCCCCAAACTTGCATCGGAGTCCCATCCTGAGGAATCTGCCGAGTACCCATCCTTGGCTTTAGCAATTTAATCGATAATTTGCCAACCACATTCATCATCGGACGAGGAAACGTAGCCCAAGCCTCTCTTGTGACGGTAATAGTCATCTGGTTTCCCTTTTGGTACATACGCCGCTTTGACTGGGATACGAGAACCTCGATCGAAGTATAAACCTTCTCCGAGCGTGAAGTCGTACCCTTGTTTTTCCATGAGCGTGCGCGCTTCCGGACTATACTTAGATAAGTGCAGACCAGATTTGTCATCATCTTCATCTTCTCTTAGGAAATGATCTGGCAACGGAAAATTCTCTCCTTTACCATAAATCACTTCTTTTTGTCCCCCTCTTTTGGCAGGAACAATCTGGGTTGTTCCGAAAGAATGCTGGGGGCGTTTCTTCGTTACATAAGATGATCGGAGCGGCATACATAAATCAGGATTATCGTCTAATCCTTTTATCGCATCATCAAGAGACAAGGAGTACTCTAAAACAGCTTTTATTTCAATATCGGCAAGTTGCCAGTTACAACCGCCATCTGACGATTGTTCATCGTCAAGATTGATTACAAAGGGTACAATGTCATTTAAAACAAAACCGCCATTGTAATCGAATCCGTCCTCAGAATCAGCTTCTTCTCCGCTGTCCGTGCCTTGGACCGATGGTTCCGTATCGGATTTGTTACCATAAAGGAGAGAATCAGTGAAGTAATTCTCATACCCTTTGAATGGTTGCTTATCCGCGACCACCGTCCTGACCCTTCCATCAGTGTCGACATATTTCAGACACTGATGTAAGGTGGAGGGAACTATAACATTACTATGGATCCAAGGCCGACCCAGTAGTAAGTTATAGGATATCTCAGCATCAATCACGTAGCACGTGACCTCCGTCTTCAGATCGCCCATTTGGCACTTTATTCGGATTTTTCCCAAAGGCCTTGACCCGCTGGTGTTGAATCCGTAAATTACCGTACCTGTAGACGCCAACTTGCTGACCGGAATACCAAGGCTATGCATTAAGCGAAGTGGCATAATACTCACAGCGGAACCCGGGTCCACTTGGATTCGGTTGACTTCGCTGGAGCCAATGTATCCGACGAAGTACAGGGGTCGATCATGGTTTGAATTCTTCGTCTGCATGTCCTCTTTGGTGAAGGTGATGCAGGGAATGTTCTTAGCTGCCACATTGCACTGTTGAGCTAACAGTTCTAGTTCTTCAGGCGCCGGCTTAATCCGAGTGAGAAACACTTCTGAATCGGTTAAGGCTTCTTGCAAGGCTTCTCTAGTCTCCTTAGACAACTGCAGCAACTCATATAGTGTTATCCGCGCTGGGATATTAGCTAGCTGAGCCATGATGTCGAAGACGCGCGGAGTTTTCGAACTTTCCGATTTATCTTTTCCAATCGGACGACTGAAACGAGACTGCTTCGGATTTTGAACCTCCTCGGGCCTCTTTTCTTTTTGCTTATCTGCCAGCTGTCGTCGAGCCTCCTCAACCGGTTTAGGAACCGTAATCACCCCCAGCTCTGTGAGAGTTTTGACTGGTCCCCGTTTTGTCACCCCCGGCTGTCGCGAAGACTTCCTGTTCTTCGTCGAAAAGCGGGAAAGTGGGGATTCTTTCGTCATCTTCTCCTGGGATAGCAGAGACTCCGAAGCAAGACTTCCCTTTCCCTTTGGACTTCTTCTTGGATGACGATCCGGCCCATTGTTCATCTCCAATCAGGTCGGGGTGCACCCAGAGAATTTCACCGTTTGGGGCTGTGTGTGGCACAAGTCATTTTTGGCGCTGTCTGTGCGGGTCATCATTCACCGTCTTCATCCCGACTTTGGTGACGCGCTTTGGCTCGAACCAAGTTGTAGGCACCGATCCAAAACTAATTGACACCGCATTGGCTCCCACATTCTTGACTGGTTTCGGGGTTATGACCCCTACGTCGATCAGCGCCTGGATCTTGTCCTTGAGGTGGTAGCAAGACTTCGTTAGATGGTGGACCGCTCTATGGTACGCGCAGTACTTCGGATCCGTCACCTTGCTGGCCCCTTCATGATCTATAATCGCTGGCAGCTGGATTTTATTATTCTCCAACAAGTACTTGAAGATGCCAGGAACTTCATCATCCTTGAAGGAGTACACTTTGGGAAACTTCGGCTCTGAAGATTTTTGCTTCTGAGACCGTTGCTGCCAATGCGGCTGTGATTGTTGTGGCGCTCATTGCTGTTGCTGAGGTTGCAATTGAAACGTTTGGTTAGCATCAACGGCATTAGCATGAGCTTTACCTTTTCCCTTCGGGTTGAAGTTCTGCTTCGGAGGATTTGTTGCCGGTTGGCCTCTCTCCGCCTTCTTTCTTTTGATGAATCGCTCAGCTTGCTCCCCTCGGACCTTCAGATCCTTCCACGTTTTGGATGGTGCTGTCCCCATTGCTTCCAACACGTCCAAAGAAAGGTTATTGTGGCAGGTCTGAAGGATGAACTCCTCAGTGATCGGGTCCCGGCAATTCATCGTCTTGTTTCGGAACCTTTTAGCGAAGGTGGAGACTAGCTCCCCGTCCTTCTGCTTCTCATCCAGCAACGATCCGATAGATATCTCGGTGTCGTCATCGAAGAAATTGGTGAGGAACTTAGTCTCCATATCGTCCCAGCTGTTTATGCTACCTGGCTTGAGGCGGCGATACCAATCGAAGGCGGCTCCGTGAAGAGTGCCAACGAATGACCGCACCATCAGAGGCTCATTACCAGAGATTATCCCCAAGTGCGATTTGAAATAAATCAAATGCTGAGTGGGTGAACCCATCCCATTAAACAGCGTGAAGTTAATTAAACTGAACTTCACCGGATATGGGATTGATTCCCACTCTCTTGGGTAAGGACAAGGAATGCCTGTCTTTTTCGTCTCTTGAGCGGAAATCAATGTATTGATTTTGCTCTCGAGGTTCTTAATTTTCAGACTCTCACCCGAGTTTTCATCAGTGCGATTCGGAGGTAGAAGCGTGGTGTTGTGACTAGTATCTTTATTGCCACCCCCTGCATTAATGGGAGGATCATTGACATTGCTGGTTCATCAATGCCTGAATCTGTTGATCATGCATCTCTCTCATGTTTTGCATGGCCATCTGCATTTCGAACCTGAAGCTTTCTTGTTGTTTGGTCATGGCCTCTTCGAGCATCTTGGCCACTTGCTCCGCAGTTATCATGAATGACTCGCGGGGCTGTCCTTCACTGGACACAGTATTGTCAAACGCAACTGCTGAGCCGACATCTGATTCTTCGTCTCCCGAAGGTACTCTTGTCCGAACCCTACCATACGTCGCGCGAATGATAGCTCCGGATTGTAGACGAGTTACTCGTCGGGGTATTTCTGGAATCGCCTCGGGGTTATCCTGAGCCGATGTCCCTTTGCTGGTCATGTTGGCAGTGACCCTCGAATGTTCACCGTCTTCGACCACTGTTCTTCTTCGTCGGAAACGACTATGCCTTGGTTTTGGCGTTTCAATGCTGAGTCTTTCAAATACCGAAACTCTTTCGGGGACTGCCTTGGTACAGTTGCACTCAGACAGTACCGCCTGATGAGCTTTGAACAGGGACACTGAGTATCGAGCCTTCGAGGGCTTCTCTTCCTGGTTTTCCTCGTGCTCCCGTCACAATAGTACAACTCGTCAGCTTGACGATCAGAGTAACCTATCGTGTGTTGACACGATCTCCTAGGTATAACGTCATCGTCATCAGACGACAACGTTTCCTTCTGAGGATGAATTGCCTTCTTTGGGCTTTCCAGAGTCACGTGCCTCGAAACGCGCCTTTGTGGGCGTGGATCTTCAGCGGGCTCCTACACTTCGATGCGCAAAGTTGTGCGCTTGGGTGCCACGATTTTCTCCAAGTGTTGAGGGTTGCGGTGACCCCCAGCATGTTGAGTCGTTTGGGACTTCTTCATTGGCCCCAACCGTTCTTGGACTGGAGCTTTGCCTCGTTCTTTGGGAAGTGGACCGAGGCGCTCCAAAACTGACTTCCTCTTCTGGGATGGTCCTACGGGATCTCCCGAAACAGTTGCGGAAATCACCGGCAATTTGGGTTGACTTGCCGGACATCGAGCCTTCGGAGGCTGCAGTTGTTGCTCCTTAGTCTGAATTGCCGCTTCAGACTTCGGCTTCCAAACCTTGCGAGTTGATGGCGGCTTTTTGACCACCTCCTTCTGTAGCTTCCGACGGGCTTCTTCAGCTCTGGCCCATGCTTGCGCTGATAATGCGCGGTGTTTGCGGATACGCTCCTCCAGCGTCGAACGGTTCCGTTTGACACGGACCCACTCCATCGTCGATGGTTTGGAGGAACCACCCTTCATTTGTTGCTGAGGCTGTTTGCCTTGTTTGCTCTTCAGATCCGCGTTGTAGTGGACCCCATCAACAGACTCCATGGCCTTTGCGAATTGCTTCGTGAGGCGTTGACGCTGCCTCTGGCGAGCTCTCTTAGAGAGAGTCACCACGCCTTCAATGGCGGATTTGACCTGCTTGGAGGCCGGTGGAACTTCACCCGACGCAACTTCGACGTCGATCGGGGTGAGGTCGTCGTTGGTGGCTTCAACTTCTTCGCACCAACGGACTTTTCTCCTGGAGGAGAACTTCTGGAATTTCTTGGACTTACGGGGGGAGGTAGATCCGGACGAGGACACGTACTCCTCGTACTTCTGCTGGTCGAACTCATACTCGACCTCCTCCACGACCGGGATCGAGATCCGCGGCTGCGACGCTCTGATCTCGGCAGCGAGATCAGTGGCTCCCACTGTGGTCGCCAGATTGTTCGCGGGAAAAACTGATGCTTTCTTCATTGACGATTCCATTGCACTCTTAAAGAACAACTTTTTGCGTTACAGAAAGATCTGGTTTTTTTATAAGATCCGGTTACAATGAAAATCAAACAAAATAAAGAAAATTACAACTTTCCTTTTATGCCGAACAAATCGCGAGCTCCTGTTATCCGGTCACTCGCTTTGTGGGTTGTTTGCCTGCACCGGGGTTATTTGCCGTGGACCACCGCGTGATCTTGATCCGAACAGATCTACGTAATATTACGGGTATTATTTCATCAAGGAAATAATAGCCGGAGGGATTGTTTCACCAAGGAAACAACCGCTCAAATCTCGGGATCAAAGACCAAGCTTTGATCCGGAGTGTAGCAACGTAGATCTGAGATCTCAATCCTCTCGAACTCCTACCTTTTGTGATGCGGGTGCTCGCCAAGAATCAGATCCGAATGTCCAAGTCTTCAAGCCTTCAAAAACTCGAGCACAAGTTCTCAATCCGACAGAGTTTCGGCTCTCCAAAAGTTCTTCCAAAAGTTCTTCCAAAAGTCCTTCCAAAAGTTCTTCCAAAAGTTCTTCCAAAAGTCTCTGAAATGATGAATCTGAAGGCTTATTTATAGGCACCCAGAACTGTGCCCGTGCATAGTTCTGGGCCGAGCCACCCATGGGTGGCTCGGCCTTGGCCGAGCCACCTCAGGGTGGCTCGTCTTGGGCCGAGCCACCTTGGGGTGGCTCGGTTTCGGCCGAGTCCCCCCGGGTGTTGCCGAGGTGTCCGTCGTTCGGTTGTTTTGTCCGTGATTTGTTTCGTTGCTGATCCGGACTTTGATTCGGTTGTGTGGTCTTGATTTGGCAGTAAATCCGCCTTGGTGTTTGAGTTCGAATCCGTTTTATGGTTGGACGACTCGTTGACTTCCCGAACCGTTGGATTGATTCCGCACGCGAATTCCGTTGCTCGTGTGCAATTTGTTGATCTCGTTGCCTTGTCACTCGATGGTTTGTTGTTTCGTTGAATCACCGTGTCGAGCTGTGCTAAGGGACCTATAGGCAATTTTATACGCCTACAGACGTGACCTCATGTTGCCAAACCAAAATGCGGACTTCGCGTTTCAAGTGCCAAGCGCGACCTTCGCGTCTCAACTGCCAAACGCGACTTTCGCGTCTCAAGTGCTAAGCGAGACCCTCGAATACTCTACGTAGCGCGACTAGATTGAGGGGCGGATGTCAAAAGTCCATGGATTCAATGCATCTCAACCAGATCCATGTTCACCAAGAGCCAGTCCTGTCTAATCATAGACTGGGGGTTCCGGTTCAAACCTCACGATCAGTGAGTAATTCTCCTCGAATCTTTACAACTGATTTGAGAGAGTTCATATTGAGTGAAAGACCGATGCAACAAATTATTCGTTCATTCCAATGTGAACGACTGATCCCTACGGTCCTCTCGGGATGCCAATGCTGCTCATATGAGGCCAAACCGTCGATATTCAACCGACCAACGAACGTTGTTTTGCCTTACCAACGACGACCTTCGCACAGGACGAAGTCTCCAGAGACCGAGTATCCTAGGGTCACTATCAATGTGATCGGTAGAGGAAAAACCTCAGGTCCAAGTTCCGATGACTCTGAGACAAGTCGTTCACCGACCGTTAGAGAAATCACTAACGAGTTTGAAGGAGTCTACCGACACACTCGGACTCAAACAGGAGCCATTCCCCCTGTCAACTATCGGAGGTTAGCCAGAGGAACCAATTCCGATGATAAACACTCAGCCATTGTAGAGTCCCAATCGTCAAGCTCTTTTGTTGAACATGAGAGCTCCGCTTATATGATGGGAAACCATGAAGATCTCGCAAAGAGACTTGATGAGCAGGAGGCCATGCTCAAATCTTAGCAGGAGGCCATCAATGAACTCTTGGCCCTGTTGACTCAAATCGTCACAGACAAGGCCAAATCTCAGAAGACAGATTCGCCACCTAGGCAAGAATCCTCTCGGAGAGGAAAAGCGTCTTCATCCCGACTTCACACAAGCAAAGAGAAGGAAAAAGCGGTTGATGGTGCTGCTTCAGATCAAGAAGCCCACAACCTAAATCTCCCCCTGATGAAGGAAGAGAGACGGAGAATGAGCAGAATCTTTGTCTGCCAAAATGGAAGAATTGGAAGCCTGCCTCAATGTCATTGCTAACAGAAGCGAGCTCCAAGATGAGGAAGTTGTCAAGCCCTATCCTGCCGAATAGGATGCAGCCTCTTATCCTCCAAAATTTGAGGTCCCGACGCTACAAACTTTTGACGGCACGAGATCACCGAATCAACATATCTATCATTTCAAGTCACAGATTAGGAATGTTGCATCAAACGACGTCATACTGGCTCGATTGTTCATTGGCACCCTCAAGGGAGTTGCGTTTGAATAGTTCTGGAAACTGCCTGCGGGATGTATTCAAAAGTGGGTAGATCTAGAAAGACTTTTCCTATCAAGATTCTTTGAAGAGGATACGAAAGTCTCCATCCATACACTTCTCGCCACTAAGCAGAAGAAGAGGGAGTCCATCAAAGCCTTCGTTAAGAGGTTTCGAAACATGGCTCTGCGATGTCCGATAGGTATGACACAGTCTACACTGGTGAAGACCTATCGACACAACTTGCAAACCAACCTCCTAGCCCGAATAGGAGTTGCAGAATGCCGTTCCTGGAGATAACTAATCCCTTAAGGCGAACAGGCTCAAAAGATTATTGTCAGGATCAAAGCTGAAAAACAAAGTAAGCAGGATCAACCTGACCAATCAGACCAAGCTCAATCTTCTCAGTCAGAAGAGGAAGATACTACGACCACTGAAGTTAATCCTCTTCAGTAGGATGCTAGGGTCTCCAATAACTATCATGTTAATAATTACCTCTGATAGTCAAACTCGTTAGATAGTGGCTCATTAGGCGATGTGCCATGTCTACTCCTTTTTCCCCCTACACTTGTTCAAGACTGGGGGTTGGTTTATTTGTAGTTCATTGGATTATGAATAATAAATTTTCTGAGTTGTCATGTTCAATAGGATACCTCTATCAACCACGAAGTCTACCAAATCTATCATATTAATGATCACCTCTAATAGTCTATTAATATGCCGATGGCAGATCCATAAAACTATCACGTTAATAGTTACCTCTGATAGTCCATCAATCTGCTAATCCTCTTCAATAGGATGGCAGATCCCCAAAACTATCACGTTAACATTTACCTCTGATAGTTCCTCAACTTGCCAATCCTCTTCAATAGGATGGCAGGACCACAAAACTATTACGTTAACAGTTACCTCTGATAGTCCATCAATCTGCTAATCCTCTTCAATAGGATGGCAGGACCACAAAACTATCACGTTAACATTTACCTCTGATAGTCCCTCAACTTGCCAATCCTCTTCAATAGGATGGCAGGACTACAAAATTATCACGTTAACATTTACCTCTGATAGTCCATCAGCTTGCCAATCCTCTTCAATAGGATGGCAGGACCACAAAACTATCACGTTAACATTTACCTCTGATAGTCCCTCAACTTACCAATCCTCTTCAATAGGATGACAGGACCACAAAACTATCACGTTAATATTTACCTTTGATAGTCCATCGGCTTGCTAATCCTCTTCAATAGGATGGCAGGTCCATAAAACTATCACGTTAACATTTACCTCTGATAGTCCATCAGCTTGCCAATCCTCTTCAATAGGATGGCAGGTCCACAAAACTATCACGTTAACATCTACCTCGATAGTCAATCCATCTGCCAATCCTCTTCAATAGGATGGCGGTTCCACAAAACTATCACGTTAACATCTACCTCTAATAGTCCATTAATCTGCCAATCCTCTTCAATAGGATGGCGGGTCCACAAAACTATCACGTAACATCTACCTCTGATAGTCCATTAATCTGCCAATCCTTTTCAATAGGATGGTAGGTCCACAAAACTATCACGTTAATATCTACCTCTGATAGTCCATTAATCTGCCAATCCTCTTTAATAGGATGGCGGGTCCACAAAACTAGCACATTAACATCTACCTTTGATAGTCCATTAATCTGCCAATCCTCTTCAATAGGATGGCAGGTCCACAAAACTATCATGTTAACAGTTACCTCTGATAGTCTATCAATTCATCAATCCTCTTCAATAAAATGGCAGGTCCACAAAACTATCACGTTAACAGTTACCTCTGATAGTCAAACTCATCAGATAATGGTCTACCAGGTGATGTGCCTCTATTCCGACTTCATGGATAGTGCCCCACTAGGCAATGCGCCTGGTCTACCTCTTTTCATTCCCCTGCTAAGTCTTAATCAAGACTTGGGGTTGGTTACTTGGAATCCACTAGATTAAGAGTAACGAATCTTTCACGTCGTCGAGTTAACATTACACTTCTTACGATCATCATCCACACAGAGTATGCATTCAACTCGCATTACTCTCAATTTGTCACGTTAACAACATACACCTCTGACAATTAACTTATCAATCCTTATCAATAGGATGATAGGTCCTCAAAATTGCGCAAATCGCAGTCTTCCCCAACAAGACACTAAGTCTTCAAAATCTTATTCAAATCACAAGTATCAAAATTCATCACTTCTGATGATAAACTCACCTAGCAAGTTTCCCCAACGAGACGCTAATTCCTAAAATCTTGTGCAAGTCATAAGTACAAATTCCTGTTATATTAATATCACACCTCTGACAACAAATTCACTTATTAATCCTCTTCAATAGGATGATAAGTTCACAAAGTTACTCCAATCGCAATAAATTCCTGTCACGTTAACACCACACCTCTGACAAACCAACTTATCAATCCTCTTCAATAGGATAATAAGTCTACAAAGTTGCTCCGATCGTAACAAATTCCCATCATGTTAACACCAAACCTCTGACAATTAACTTATCGACTCTCCCCAATAGAACGATAAGTCCTCAAAATTGCCCCGATCGCAATATCTTTGATTGTCACGTTAATATCTCACCTCTGACAAAATCAACTTATCAACTCTCTTCAATAGAGCGATAGGTCCACAAATTCCTATCATGTTAATATCACACATCTGACAAAATCCACTTATCAATCCTCTTCAAGAGGATGATAAGTCCACAAAGTTGCTCCGATCGTAACAAATTCCCGACCAAATCAACTTATCGACTCTTTTCAATAGAGCGATAGGTCTATAAAATACTGTTAGGTCAACATCACACCTCTAACAGTCAAATCCCCCTAATGAACTTGTTAATCATTTCTTTTAATATGAATAACAAGTTTTTATTATAAAATCCCCAGCGGATTAAAGATTTTCTGGAATTATCCTAGTGATAGTGAAGAAAATTTCTGAATTTCACTCTAAGTGAAAATTCATGCTAAGTTAATACTACACCTCTGGCACTTCCACTTTTCTTTCAGTGTTTTAAGTAAAAATATAACATAGGAAGAAATAGTGACAAAGCCTACGTATTTAACATCGTAGCACCAAAATCCATGCCTCACATGCATGGGGGATTTTATCTCGATCCCTAATTAGAGATAAGTCTGGATCTAACACAAGCTGCCGGGTAGCCTATTCTCGCAATAATAGTAAAGCCTACGTATTCAATATCGTAGCGGGTCGTTATTAATAACGCCAAAATCCGTGCCTTACACGCATGGGGAAATTTATCCCGAATCCTAAGTAGGAATAAGCCAACGCCTAACACGCGTTGCCGGTTAGTCTTTCACCGTAAAAAGGACAAAAGTCTACGTATTCAACATCGTAGTAGGTTGTTATTAATTACGCTGAAATTCATGCCTTACACGTATGGGGGACTTTATCCCAAATCCTAAGTAGGGATAAGCCTACGCCTAACATGCATCGTCGGTTAGTCTTTTTCCATAAAAATGACAAAGTCTATGTATTCAAAATCATAGCATCAAGTCTAAGAGGGTTCATTCTCTTAGCACAACGTTACATGTGAAACGAAATAATTCACATGCTAGCCCGACTCAAACGGTAGTCGGTAAAGGCTTATCAAATCCGTTGATGGCTGAGGGTTTGCCAAAAATCCTATGCATGTTCGTAGGTCCATTAGCTTAATGGATGTGAGCCGAGACTTGAAACAAATGAGCTAAAAGACAAGTCTCAAAGACTTAGTCAAAAATTCACGGAAGCCACTTCCATGTCTTAAGTCAAAACGCTGAGGTCAGACCCGCGATGCAAAAACCAAACGTCGAGGTCATACCCGTGTTCCAAATTCAACATACAAGGTGAGACCCACGTCTCAAGTTCAAAATGCAAGGTTCATCCTCTGCATTCCAGAAGCAGGATTATGACGCAAACCTTCACACAGGTCCTACGTAGCAAATCCCTTCAACCAAGATGCATTCGAAGAGAGTGCAGAGAATAACTCTCTTACGACAAGGAATCAACAGCTCTAAGATCAGAGTTGAGATCCAAAGTATTCCGAAAATTCGTCTCAGTCAACCGCGAACTGTCGAAAACTTTGGAGGGGGTTCTGTAGGCTGTCTAAAAATCAAAATAGATAGCTGATCCTCCATCAAACACCGATGATGGAAGTTACAATCTGACGACTTCCAGAAGGCTATAATTCGAAGATTTTCACATAGATCAATGAAGGTTACAATTTGACGACCTTCACAACAACCGATGAAAGCTCTAGTTCAACAGCCTTCACAATTAACATCGGGAGTTACAATCTGACAAGTCTCATATTTTCGATCAGCCAAGGCGAAGATCATTCAACAATGGTCTTTACAACGCTCTGCAGAAAAGGCTACAAGTCAACTAGCTCCTTCTAAACGCGGAAGTCATCTCCGCATTCCAAATCTTGAAACGCAGGCGACCCCCGCGTTTCCAATCCTCAGCAAACCAAACGCGGGTGGCCCTCGCGTTTTCAACATCCAGCGGGTGCCCAATTCCGCGTCTCCAGTCTAAAACGTGGAGTTAGGGTCCTGAACGCCAACTTGGGCGTTGTTTGACTCATTCAACATGAGCTGAACGGTTCTAAAACCGTTTTCCACGATTTAGGGGCGGTTACACCCCACTTAAGAGTGATTTAAAGGGCGGTTACACCCCCTTAATCCCCTATAAAAATGAGTAAACTCATCTGAGTTAAAGGTTGGAACTTCTTAGCTCGGATTGACATTGGAACTTGGCTGCAAAGAGAGGATCTTTGGAGCATTCTCAGATCTAGAGATCGACCACCGGAGCTTTTTTCTGACCTTAGCTTACTAACCGATTTTTGGTTCAAATCAATTCTTTTACAGAGTTCTTCTAAACTCGTTCAGAGTTCTAAAACTAGCTTTGTAATTTCTCCATAGTGTCAAACCGTGAGGAGAAGACATCATTTCAGTGAAGCAAAATGTCGGATCGTCAACAGAGAGCAAACTCGACGTGAGCATTTGAGGGAGGCACTCCATCGCCACCGTGAAGAACCCAGAATTAAACAAAGGGGAGAATCCAGATTAATTCTCCTCTCTTTTGTAATCAGGAAATCCAATTGTAATCGAGATCAAAGGAATACAAGTCAATTTTTCTTTCGTTTCTTTTACTACAAATTTTCCCACGAACAAATGCTCAGCTAAAATAAGGCATCAAGTGAACTAGTTATCGTAAGTCCTCAGCACGGGTCAACACATTACAACTAACTCGTTTCAGCCAACATCTCAGATGAGAAAAAAATACAAAGCTAAGAGAATATAAACAATAAAGGCAAGCTCAAAAATAGAGACAAAAATTGATTTTTATTCAATAAGAGTAAACTTCGTTACAAACTCCTCTACAAAAAAAGGAAGGAAGAGAAACATGCAGGTCATCAAAGCTCTCAACTAGATTCGAGAGTCAAACTTGGCGGACTCCTAGCGGCAACAATTGAAGAAGATTCCCCAGGGGCCCAAGCAACAGGCTCGATCTCATCGTCATTTGCTGATAAATCCAACTCGCCTCTAATTTTATTGATATCTTTCAACAAGTCGAGACAACAAGAGACACATGAAGGATAAAAGTGATCTAGAATAGGATGAGAGTCACGAGGCACGAAGGAGGTGAAGTAATCAACCCCAGCTTTACATGCTAAGGCTACTTCGGCCTTCCCTATAAGGCCATGATGCCAGTCATCGACCACCTTCTTTTTATGTTGGTCTGAATCTAGATGAGCAAGTTGGTCCTCTAATTTATCAACAAGAGCCATGGACGCCTGAAGCTTTGATTGCAGCTCTTTAAAGTCCCTCCTCGACTTTTCACGAGATAGGCGACTTGATCGATCCTCTGCCTCAATGGTCGTCTTATAATGCTTCTCGGACTCAACCTCCGCATATAGATGAACCATCTCCCTTTGAAGGAGCTCTTCCTTCTCATCCAGACTCCGACGCCAACCGTCTTCTTTATGAGTCAATTTGGCCTCCAAGACAGTGATTCTCTTCTCTTCCTCTTACTTGGCCGACTTCTCCTTCGCCAGCCCTCCTTAGCATTCTAGGGAACGCTCAAGTCGATTGAACAGGGCGTGTCCCAGTAAAGTCCCCTGAGATAAACAAGCTTGAAGAGCTTGGTGTATGCCAACAATTGGCATATCCTCCAAAATCCTCCCGTCGACACCATTCTCTATCTGTTCTAATGGAGTTTCAGCTCTCCCCTCAATGTTGTCGTCCACCGTAATAAGCTCCTTGCTAGGGAGACGAGGCACTCAGATATAGTACTAGGGCCGACAGTATCCTCTTTGACCGCTAAGGCCGTTGTATCCCTACCAGGAGAAGACTCGTCTATCCACCTCACATTTTCCAAATGGTTAAGCTGAGTTACTAACGAACCCATCCTAACTAGTTGGGACCTCACAACCGGTCCAATTGGGCGCCGCCTCTCAACCCTTGTCCTTCCCCTTAATTCAGAGACAATGTTAGCTACTTGAGGCATCAAGACAGCCACCTCCTCAGCATTGAAGGCCCCCCTCAACTTCTTATAGGGCCTAGCAGTGGAGCTCATCCCCTCGATCCATATATTCCTATTGCGGTTTTCCACCAACAGAGGAACGGGGCTCGTCTTTGCCTGGAAGCCAGTGGAAGATAAGATCATGGATATGCTTGCCATTTGGAGAGACATATCATCAAATAGAGCATCGCTCTCTCGTGGCCTGGCATAAGAAGGGACCTTTTCCAGATCCATCATCTCGGAATCATTAAGGATGACTGACCTCAAAACGTCTTCATTCACCTTTGGCCAGTCCGAGCAGGCGAAGACGCTGTTGCCGCCATAGACCCATACGAATCGCCTCGTCCAGTCCTCATCCAACTCCAAAGAATTAGAAACAAGCTGGAACTCACCACGATAGTGGAAAGAGTAATGCGGCTCCTTCTTAGCCGACCCCATGCTAATCAAATGCCCAAGCAATCTGAAGCTTGGTTGGACTCCAACATGGTGGCAAATGATGATGAAAGCCACCAGAACCCCCACTGCATTCGGATAGAACTGGGAAGGGGAGACTCCTAAAGTGGCGTGCACCTCCTTAATGAAAGGGTGTAAAGACAGCCGTAAACCATGCTCCAAGTAGGCCAAGTACAGCTGTACTCGACCCTTACCATGGTAATACACTGGCTCGCTCATCTCTGACGCCGCCAATGTAAGAGTTCAAGGGATATTTTATTGATCATACAACCCACCGGATTGTCTATATGAACCTTGGAGTGGATAAGTAGAAGAATAGTGAGACTCTCCTCGTTATGGCCGGAGTTTGAAACTTGAGAGGCCATAGAAGACTTTTTCTTAAGAAAGCTTAGAGTAATATCAGGAATTTTTCAGAGCAAAGGTTCATAAAAGAACTATCTTGGCATCAAGAGGCCAGTTATAAGCTTTCAAGGAAGAATAAAGAGGGATTTCAAAGGACGCGGTGATTTTCGAAGCGACCAGGCCAGATCCACTTTGGAATCAGAAGCGATTCACTCAAAACACGAAGTGCCACCCTCTTCTAATGCTCCACGTCCTAATACTCAAAAAGTTGAAGATCCTACCTTATATCCATGATACTTCATCTCTCAAAAAGACTGTTCAAATCTTAGATAACGTCAGCCATGAATAAGCGGAGTTAACAATGGTAGCTAATAATGACAAGCCACGTCTCTAAGACAGAGACTTCTTAGTTTCTCATCCTCAGCAGACATGTGAGCATATCTTATTTCACTCGGGGTCGACTGAAAGCCGACTCCAAGTGAAAGGGGCCAACTTTTATGGTGTTCACTCACCCAAGATACAGATATTTGAAAAATGATACAACAAGAGTCCTAACAAAACAAACTTAACCCTTTGACCAACTCCCACAGTCGTCTCTCGGCCTTAGGGGAAGGAAAGCCCTAGTCAACTCTCAAGAGTTCTAGGCATTTGATTCCTCAATCAAATTACAAGTCATTGGCGCTTTATCAAGGTAAGCCCAAGGCACAACATATGATCGAATCCCCTAGTGCAACTCGACCATCATGACTAATTACAAGACCTTGATACCTTATCAGGGATAAACCCAAGGTACAATCACAGAGGCCTCAGCCCTACCGACTCATCAAGCCGACTCTCTGGTGTCGACACCAAATGTGATATTGGTCGACACGAGAGACCCTGACCTCCTAGACGAGATGACATCTTTATATCGACTCGAGAGATAGTTATTAGCTAAGACAAGACGATATTCCATCCAGTCGGATAGACCGACACTCCTGAGTCGATACGAAAGGCGATGTAGGTCGACCCTATCATCGAGGATGACCCTACTTAGGTCACTCAACCACTCACTGGTCATTTCTCAGAAATGGTTGGAGGGACATTCCCTGCTACCGATTAAATTAAGAACTCAGCCCCAGCCCCAAGCCTCTATCCCAGAGCATATGTCAACATCTCATCCCACCTCGGACAAGCCTTATCTAGATTTTGGCCTGATAGGTCTCCAAGATTTGTCAGTTCAATCACTTCCCAGAAAATATAGAGATACCCTCTCCCATGCCGAAGTGACTTCCCCTCCAGTCACCAACTGACACCTGTAAAGTGATGAATAGTTTAGTATGCCCATGTGCCTTCTGTAATGCTATCAATCACTTCCTAGAAAATACGAAGACACCCTCTCTCGTGATGAAGTAACTTCCCCACCAGTCGCCAATCGACACATATAGAGCAGATGGTGACTCACCTTCCAGCTCAACAGTTTGTCACCACCATTTGCATGGCTGAAGTAACCAATCTCTCATGGACATCCTCTTTATATACAAATATTATTCGCCATAGCATCAAAAAAAGGAGGTTCTCAATCTAAAACCCCCAAGGACACACACTACACAAAAACAAGAACATATAGTTCTGTTACTCCACTCAAGCTCAAGTTCATCAACTGACTTGATCGTCGGAGGTACCACGAGGGAACTTATCATCGCCCTCTTATGACTCTATGTGTGTAGGTTGCTCAATCATCCTAAGTCTAGAATCAGGCATAAAGTCGAAGAAGAAAGCGGCCCCTTACAAACTCTGTGACTTTATTTAGCTATGTAATATTTAACATCAACACAATTCTTCTTTAACAACTTCCTTAACCCCAAGATTCATGGTTATGGTATGAAAATTTGGTTGTTTTTTATTTTCTAAGAATCTAAGTTCATCAAGAGAGAGTTCTTCAAAAGTTAGTTCAAAGAAACAAGTATTCAACACAATTTCCTTATTCTAAAAAACCTGATCTACTTTTTCTAATAACTCCAGCTCCTTACCAAAAACTTCCTCAAAACTCGGATCTGACTCATATTCTTCTTCTGTTCTTTCCTGGATGTAATTTATTCTAGAGGCTGATTATTTGGTTGGTCCCCTGAATTGAAAATGTTGAGATCAGCAATCAAGTTCCTAAAGACAGTTTTATTTAACCAGTTCTACAGTTGATGAGAGCATTAGAAGTGGCTAAGAACAGTCATCCTAAGATGACAGGTATTTGTCCTTTAGGATTGGAAACACACTGTGTTTCCAAGACTACAAAATCTACTGGAAAAATATGAAGTGGTGAAAAAAATTATTTTATTAATTATAATAAAAAGTTACAAATTTGGAAGGTCTTCTCAATTAAGAGTAACTCTCCTCTCCAAATGGAGATATAAAATTTTTCACACCCTTAACCCCTCACGCTCTACCCCTATTTATAGTAAACATCCATGAATGCGAACCCTTAGATCAATACTTATCCATAAGACCTTCAGTTTCAGCCTTTGATTCATAACAGGACTTTATTTTTGATTAACCTGTAATTAACGATAAAAAATAATTATTGGTGATATATTTATTCATATAAAATAGATAATAAGGGTATAAAATTATAATAAAATATGATTACCAAATACCCCCACACCTAAACTTTTGCTAGTCCTCTAGCAAAGAAAGAAATTAAAAATCCAAACTCACTTTTGTAGGAATCGCGATTGTATTTAGCGCATATAACAAGCCTTTTTAAACCCGTAGGTTATCCTAGTGGACAAGTTGTAGTCTCGTGAGGGTTTGTAGTGAATATACCCACAAAATTCGGTCAACTTGCCAATTTAAGGAAGTCAGTATATAACTAATTTTACTTGATATATTTAGACATTCTAATTGAAGCTAGCTATTACTCAAGAAAATATTTTTATATATAACTCTAAAGTAAATTTTCTAGAAAATCTTTTCATTATAGTAATACAAAACCAAGTCAAACTTAGAAATTTAATTTAAAAGTTTTGAAAAGAACATGCTAACTCTTTGCTTTAAATAATTTTTAAGTCTCTTAATCAAAAATTATTTTTCAGAACCATATGTACAAATGTAACTATACATATAAAAATATTGTTAGTATATATATTTTTTAACTTTTTACTCTTTGGTAATTTTTTTCTACTTTATCGGGCTTTCTAAGTGACCATTTAATGAGTTTTGGGCCAATGAATTCCAACCCAATTGGGCTTAGGTCATTAAGTATGGAAAGACTCATTGGGCTTAATTACTCGGTCAACTTAGGCATATAAGATAGAATCACCTTGAATTCAAACGTTTCTTTTGTGCCCATTTTTTGCATTCTTCTTTTGCAAAGTTATATA
>BQKN01064086.1:33881-51054 GCA_022839385.1 Asparagus kiusianus
AAAGTCAAAATGTGTATATATATAACTATATACATATACATAGAAACCAATAAAATGTGTGTGTATATGATATTAAACTTAAAATACTTAACACACATAATATAAACTCCTAAACTAAATTACCCAAGCTTGTGATCTTCAACGAAGCTCTATCTTGGTATACTTGTGGATGAAGCTTGAACTTAAATCTTTATCTTTGAATTGCGTAGGCTTCACTCCACAATTCCGCCAACCTCCATTTGATATGATCGTGAATGCTCGATTCCATCCATCCTCTAACTTGTTGTTTGTCTACAATAAATAGATAAACACAAACACTAGACAAATAACATTAGTTGTAAATTATTTGTTAAACATCATCAAAATAAGAAGGCCAACAGGTAGATGTTACTATCTCTAAATCACTCCCGATGATAAGCATATCATCCGCATAGAGGTAGATAACCACCATATTTCCTTTAGTGACCTTGACGTATAGGCACTTGTCAGACTCACTGACTTGATACCCATTGTTGTCAACAACCCCATCGAACTTCTCATGCCAGAGTTTCGGTGCCTGCTTAATTCCATATAGAGACTTAATAAGTTTATAAACTTTACCAGCTGGAGCATCAAGTTCTTCTAGTTTCTCCATGTAGATCTCTTCTGTGAGGTCAACATTGTGAAAGGCAGTCTTTACATCCATCTGATGTATGACGAACCTTTTTATCTACACCCATGCGATAAGCATGCTGATGGTTGTGATCCTATAAACTGGTGCATAGATATCAAAGAAGTCTATTTCTTCTCTCTGAGAGAATCCTTTCACCACCGGTCTTACTTTGTACTTCTCAATAGTACCATTAGGACGAAGCTTCTTCTTGAAGATCCACTTGTAACTGATAGGCCTAGCACCTTCAGGTACATTCACCAGCTCCCACATGTGATTTTGGATCAATGAATCCATCTCATCATCTATAGCTTCTTTTCACAGGAGAGCGTCTGTTGATTGCATTGCTTTTTAGAAAGTCTTTGGATCTCCTTCCACGTTATAGGTGACAAAATCATCTCCAAAATCCTTTTGTCTCCTGACATGCTTGGAAGATGGTTCAGTAACTCCTTCATCATTGACACTTTCAGTTTCTTACGAAACTAGCTCCTCTGGTGCATCTGACGTACTAGCATTCTCTTCTATATCTTTGAGCAATAATCATTTATCTTTGATAAACTTATCCTCAAAGAATTATGTATCCCGAGCTTGAATGATGGAGTTGGCTCTAAGATCAACGAACCTGCAAGCATCACTATCTTCAGCAAAACCAAGAAACACATATTTGTTTGTCTTTGGTCCGAGCATAGGCCTTCTGATATCTAGAACTCAAACATATGCAAGACAACCCCACACTTTGAGACTATCCAAAGGATCTGGATATCCTAACCATAACTGATGAGGAGTAGTGTCAGTTTTGGAATATGGTACTCTGTTCAGAATCTAGTTTTCCATCAGTAAAGCCTCTCCCCAATAGCATGTATGTAGACCGGATGTGATTAGCATCGAATTCACCATCTTGGTCAATGTGCGATTCTTCTTTTCTGCAATTCCATTAGATTGTGGAGAATAAAGAGCAGTAGTTTTAGTAATGATTTCATGTTCCTTGAAGTATGTCTCCGACTCCTTAGATCGGTACTCTCATTCTCTGTCACTCCTGAGTCTTTTCACATGAAGTCCAAGCTGTTTCTCCACTCGTCTGAAACTTGACAAACTTGCTGAAGGCTTCATCTTTAGATTTCAATAGGTAAACGTGGCATAAGCGAGAATGGTCATCAATTAAGATGATAAAGTACTTCATGCCGCCTCGAGTGACGAAGCTCTTGAAATCACAAGTATCTGAGTGAATCAGATCCAATAGGTTAGTGCTCCTTGTGGCACTTGGAAATGGCTTCATTATCAGCTTTGCTAGCGCATAGAATTCACACTTGTCAGGTTTGTTACCCCCATATTTCAGAAGTAATCCTAACTTCTCCATACTAGACATCTTTCTATAATTTACATGTTCTAGCCTATTGTGCCATAATACAGAGGAGTAAGCAGAAGATGATACTTTATTTATAACTAAGTTGGGTACAATAGTATTGATCTTATATATGCCATCAGTACGATATGCATTGACAAAATATATTTTCTTAAAAGATAACACAATCTTTCCTCCTTAGAAATCTAGCCTCATACCGGCGTCACACAGCAGACTTCCAGAGACTAAGTTTTTGGTAATTGAGGGAATATATTTTACATCCTTCAATGTGAGAGTCTTCCCTAAAGAAAGAGTCAGCACCACAGTCCCAGTTCCAAGAACAGGAACCACTGAACGATCAGTCATTGATACGTTCTCTTTGACAGCAACATAGGAAGAGAACAAATCTCTATTGGAGCAGACATAACAGGTAGCACCTGTATCTAACCACCAACCAGATATGTTGATGGGAGTTGCCACTTGAAAGTGATAGCCACACAATTGTCAAGTTGATTAACATTGTGTGTTGTTCCCTTCTTTGATGCTTTGTACTCCTTGGCTAAATGCCCTTACTTCCCACAGTTGAAGTATTTTCCGCTCTTCTTGAAATCTTTCTTCTGAACATTCAGGTTCTTCGGATTATGATTCTTCTTTTTGTTAAAAGATTTCTTTTTCTTAGAAGAAGAACCGGTACCCTGCTCAGAGTTAGTAGCCACCATGTTAGCAGACGCCTTCTGCTTAGCTAGGAGCTCATTCTTCGTGCGAGTCCGAATATCGTCCTCGATCCGAATGAACCTCTTCAAATCAAACAGAGTAACCTGTCTTTTCCTTCTTTGAATGTTCGTGGTGAATGACATCCAAGATGGAGGAAGTTTGTTGATAATTGCTCTAGAAATGAATGTTTGGCAAAGATTAATCTTTTCATCCTTCAGCTTCATAACAAGCTTTTCGAGCTCTTTGACTTGAGGCAAAACCTCTGTGTCATCTTCGAATTTGAAGTCCAGAAACTTATCAATGAGGTGAGACTTTGAAAGCTTCTCCTCATCCTTGTATTGCTCCTCCAGAGCATTCTAGATTTCCTTTGTAGAGGGTTTGTTAGTGTAAGTATCTGTCAGATGATCAGCCAGGCAGTTAAGGAGATAACTTCTGCAGAAATGATCATCTTTAGCCCAAGAGACTTTAGACTCAGAGTCTTCTTCAAAGTCAGGTTTCTCTTCAGAAACCACATAGTAGATTTTCAGGAGTTGTATCTCAAAAATCACTTTTTGACGCCATGTGTTAAAGTCAGATCCATCAAAGTTTTCTAATTTGAGACATTCCACTCCAAGAGTCCTCGCGGGATCTATTCGTAGATCCAAAATATTGCTTTAAGATTGTTAGAAATTATAGTTAAATCTGGAATTAAACAGTGAATGATGATGTGCTGTAATTTTAAACTTTTTCAGATTAACTGCTGTGCGTTTAAGAAACACTATGCTTAAAATAATATTTCGCATACTCTAGTGCAAGGATCCTAAGGCCAAACTACTTTCAGGAATAGCAGTACAATACTCTAGTATGCACCAACCCAGTACTGTCAAGATCTCCTTGACCTATAAGACCTTTCGTTCAATGCAAAGATCTCCTCGATCTCAGAACTTTTCGATTCAAAACCTTTTAGTTTAAGGGAAAGTTCCTGCATGCACAATTTCTGTAGTAGCAGCACTTACAGCAGCAAAAACGTTGATCCGACGTTCGTTTTCTAAGCTCACGTGTGTATACCGACGTTCGTATTTCATGCTCGCGAGAGACTGTTCATGAGCTACCTAAGGGCACTATTTATAGGCCTCTAAGGCCAGCTCAAGAGTCACTCGTAATTAATGTGATTGTTATAATTCTTAATGGCAATTAAGATTGTAACATCAATGCATTAAATTGCTCTTAAATACTGTTGTAACTGTTGCATGCAATAACTCCTAAATACGAGGTAATCAATGGACGCGTTGCTACAAAATACGAGGGTCATGACTCAGCAAATCAGACGAACCTCGTCATACAGGTAAACCTCATATGACAGACGAACCTCATCAAACTGGTGAACCTCGTCAAACGAGCGAACATCGTCAAACGAGCGAACATCGTCAAACAGGCGAACCTCGTATGACGAGCGAACCTCGTCTGCTCTTATGAATCAGACGAACCTCGTCTGACTTAGAGAATGCTAGGATCACATCCTCGTGTGAATACGTAGTTCGTCCGCATGCTAGGAAGCAGCATGCGAGGCAACCTTCGTGGCAACCATAGTGGCGCCAAACATCGCCACCTCGCCCCGATGCCTCCGTGCGATGTGCGCATAACAAAGCACCATTTAGCGCCTCAACCCGATTAGCCCCGATCCCTGGCCCATTGGCCCACGATCCACGGCCCACGTCCTACGACCCACGACCCACTAGAACTTATGAGAGATTAATTCAAATAAAATACTTCTCGGCTTACTATTGGCAAGCCTCGAACAAGGGACCTTTTGAAAGACCAAAATATAAACTTTCAACTAGGCTACTAAGCATTTATGAAAAGTACTTGTAGTTAATATATATATAGTTTGAAAACTCATCTTGGAAAGCGGTTTTGACCAAAAAATCCAACAAAACCTACTATGATCCTTAGTGTAGGTTGAACCTAGTAATGAAAGAAGTGGTTAGAAAAGACATTTTGAAATATCTTGATAATGGGGTCATTTATCCTATTTCACATAGTTCTTAGGTAAGTCTGGCCCAAGTACTAGTGAAATTTGTGATCACTGTCATCTAGAATGATACTAATTAGTTGATTTCCACTCGAATGTTTACTAGATGACAAGTCTAAATTGATTACAGGAAACTCAATTTAGCCACCCGAAAAGGTCACTTTAGTCTTCCTTTCATAGACGTCATGCTTGAATGTTTAGCCAGATATGAGTTTTATTATTTCTTAGATGGTTATTCAAGTTACAATTAGATTCCTATTGCCCCTGAGTATTGGTTTGAACTTTTCAATCTAAAATTCTTTATTATAAGCTAATATATTTGCTGTAGATTATGAGTTTGATATTGGTTTGGCTATTTTGTTTTCTAAGTCCTATTTGTATATACCACGGTCACGCCTGGGCTGAGTTCTATATATAAAGCTCATGGTAATAGAAAATTTATTCAATTACCAAAAAAAGGGAGATTGAGTGTGGTCCGGTTTCACGTAGCTCATTTTTCCTACTATGGATTAATTTATAATTGTCCTCATGTTATCAAGACGAGTACATTGAATTTGTTAAACAAGAGAAAAAAATAGAAAAGGAACTTAATGCTTATAATCTACGATAAAAAAAAGAAATTATGGTTGAAGAAGAAAGAGAAAGAGAAAATTATTACTTTTAACATTTGTTATTCTAAAAGTGTTAAGGGAAGTGACAAGAGGGCTAAAGAGTAACATACAGTGACAGAGGAGAAAGTGAGAGTTATTATCTTTTACAATTTTATTAAGAATCACTATCTTTGAGAAGATTGTCATATTTGTTTATTATGTTGTTACACATTATGTTTCTCAAATCTATATGCGATTAAACATTATTTTTTATCATAAATTATTACCATTTTTTAATAAAATTATTATATTTCGTGCATAATATATTACCATTGTTCATAAAATTGTTATCTATTACTCGTAATATCTTACCTTTATGTTTTAAATTATTATCTTTGTTCATAAAACTATTATCCTTATTAATCAAACTGTTGCCTTTTGTGTTTTTCTAAGTTATGTTATAAAATGTCATTTTTAGTCACAAATCTTTTGCTTTTTGTACATAATATATTACCTTTGTTCATACATCTATTCATAATACTATTATTTTTGTTGATTAAGATGTTACCTCTTTTATTGCAAACTATTATCTTTGTGCATTAACTATTACCTTGCAGCGAGGAGTGTTACGAGTGAGGTGAGAAGGCGATGAAGAATGACAACACAATAAAGAAAGATGAGAGAAGTCAAGGGGAAAAGAGAATGCAGAGGAGGAGAGGCGACAGAGGAAAAAGAGGGATAGAGGATGAGAATCATAAATAACAGAGGAGAAGAAGAGAGGCATGAGAAGCAAATAAAGAGGCGAGGCAAAAGAGGAGGAGAGGTTGTGGTAGAGGAGGATGGGCAAAGAAGAAGAAGAAAGAGATAGGACAAAGGTGGTGCAATTGAGATAAAAGAGAATAAACCACAGGAAAGAAGAAAGAGAGGGAGGAAGAGGCGAGGTGGCAAAGGAGGTAACATCGACATTGAAAGAGAGGCAACGTCATAGGAGATGGTAACAAAGAAGAGAGATGAGAGAGGAGGAGAGAGATGAGAAAGGTTCATAGGTATATAGGAGAAATGAGAAGGTAACACAAGAGGGAAAAGGAGGAAAATAAGTGAGAAGAAACTAAAGAAAGAGAGTGCTTTCGGAATTTTTAACAGTTCATAAGAGATAAATGAGTGCATTGGAGTAGTCTTTGATCCATGACATTAAATATACACTAAGGATATTAATAATTAATAATTAATAATTGGACCTCGATTCATGTATGGATCTAATGATTGACATTCATTTAATACATGTCAATTGAGGTGGACTGTCCCCTCTAAATACTTTGTTTACGAAATATGGTTATTTAGGTCAAGGATGTTTTACGCATGTCACAAAAGATTAGGAAGGAGGTTGCTCGGATTCTTTTATTGGAGGGAGAGGATGCAATTTTCCTTTTAAAAATAGTTCCATACGGTATTTTGGTGATTATGGAAGTACTGGGGGTCTGAAAATAAACGTGGTTAAGTTTGGTTTTGTAAGGGGGAAAAACCATTTCTTTTTCTTAGAAATGAGCTGGAAAAACTCTAGGGAGAGAGCGCGCGTCGGTAGCTCCCCGTGGGGTAAGTCTTAATTGCTTGGGCAGTCTAATTGAGACGATGGCTTGGGCAGTGCTTCTCATCCTCGCTTCGTTCCTCACTCTTCCTCTCCCCTTCCTCTCCATCGCCTCTCGTCTCCTCAATCACAACGATAAGTTCAAGAGGCGATTCATGCTGTCGTTCTTCTCCGTACATCTTCTGCTGTGCGCCGCCATCTTCGCCCTCTCCGATCTCGATTCTTCATCCTCTTCCAACTATCACGGATTGATCTCCGAGCTCGACGATTTGAATCTCAAGGTCTCCAGATTAGGTCCCATTTCTCTCCCCCTTTTTTTGATTTCCTGCCTTCGGTAGTTTATTTGTTGTGATCTGTCCATTAACAAAAAGAGCCAACTTGTTGATGTCTGATGATAGAATTAGCGAACATCCAATATCATCACTTTAAAGACTGATGAGCCTAGATGTAAGGGTTCTTTCATGTAAACTGACTGATCCATCTATAGTTCAACATATATTGACAATTATCCGGCACCCAATTTTCTTAAGCTAGAATTGGGGGAAAACACAAATATTACATTTCTATGCATATTATACAAAGTAGCACCGTGATGGAAATTATTTTACAACGGCAACGGCCATGTAGTAATCTTGATGACCCAATTACACCGACAAAGCAAATTGAATTATAAATGTAGGATACGGATAATTACACGCATGCAATAGGGTAAACCTGTATCTAGATTATGCACAACAGAAAACAAAGAAAGTATGACATGCGTCTAGTAACCATAAACAACAAATTTAGGGTTTACCAAATAGATTGTTTCTATAGGATCATCACGTCTTTCTTGATCAACGGCCGGATAGTGACCACACTGTTCAACCAACAAGAAACCCCGGCATATCACCCCCGCAACTTCCATAGAAAGCACGTTCGAACAAAGAAGGAGATGATAGCTATATGAATGTTTTATCGCGTATATCCCCTCCGTGTTTCATGAAAATCTCTACATCTCTATATAAGGGCTTAGAGATAGAATCCTACATTCATCAGGATTATAAGCATCTTATCTCTAAGATAAGATATTATTCACCCACTTATTTAGATATCTATCTCATAACCATAACTAGGATACTCACACTCACACAAATGAGTGAGTGCTTATTCGTTGCTTCATAAACTGACTCCCTGACTACTTGACTCCCTGAGTCAAAGTCTCCCTAAGAATCTCCTTTCGTTTTAAATCCATGTCCATATATAGTTAGTGCAGCGTGGACCGTTGAGAACCTGCAAGTGGGTAGCCTTGTAGCAAAATCCGTTAGGATCGACATAAGAATTTTTCTAAAAGAAAATATACATCAAATAATATAAGTATGTTGTGTCTTGTACCCTAGATCTGATCAGTCACGTTTGCTTAAGTATGTTTGTGTCAGAAATTGATTTCTTCATCGTCATTGAATCTATTACAATCGTTTATCGATTACAAATTCAAAAAAGGAGAAAAGTCGGTCTTTTTATAAGATCTTCTTACACAATGAAAAAAATAAACAAATACCATCTCCTTAAAACACACGCAACAAATTTTTATCACCCGCTGCTTCGTGTGGGATCTTTGCTTGTGTTGGGGACGTGTTAGTCTGTGGACCGTTACGGATCAGATCCGGTTGACAGTAATAGATTAATGTTCTTGCTTCACAAAGGAAACAATTGCAGAAGTGATAATCTCGATCAAGCGAGATTACGACTATTCTCAAGACCAAAACCAAGTTTGATCCGAAGGAAAGGGGGAACGGGCTTTAGATCTCTCGAATAGCTTCCTCTTTATGTTAAAACTCGTCAAGATCTGCTAGCCCTCCTCTGAAATTCGTGCTCCACTCTTCAATTTGACAGCACCTCGTCATCTGATTTCAGATCCCTACAAATGAAAGCCCTAGGCTTGTATTTATAGGCTTCGGTTGTAGTGTTTTCTGATAAAAACTGATGATTTGACGTTATCCACAGTTAACAAACGCTTAACCACGTTCATGGATAGTATCCAAGCAGTTGGAAGGCTCTGAAACGATCAAATCTCGTGAAAACCTGTCGAAAATGCGTTTTAGGCCAGAGTCCGTTCTGTTTTAGCATAATACATGAAGTGCAATTCAAATCAAATATATGAGGGTCCTAAATTAATGCCCACTCTTCTGTTCTACTATAAAGGATGTGTCGATTATTGTATACATACAAGACTATCGATTATAAAGGATGCCCATCTCTACCCTATAGAAGTGGTTAACGAGTTTTGAGTTTTCTGGATTACGCACCCTCAAGCGTGAAATAATCGGCTTGTTTGCAATCAAATCAACTGATCATGCTCTTATCAATTGGTATATTCACCTTTTATTTGGCTTTTTTCATTTCAAAACCTATTCCGAAAATCTTTGTGTACCCATTGCAATGAGGCTCTCAACCTTGTACCTCGAGTATTCAGGTTCGAAAATCGAAGTAGATACTTTTGTCTTGAGTATGCCCTAGTGTTTAGACCCTGACTTCACTTTTATTTGCACGTCCTCAAAAGTTATCGCATCTGCGACATACAACAAAACTAACAAATATCTTTCATGGAGTTATATAAAGCCCTGATAATTACTAGGATTTGTCGCTGCTAGCTTGATACTATACTAGCGATCTCATGATCATTGATTATAGATGTTATCATCTGAAGGTGAATTTGATGTACTGCCTAGCAGTCATCTCATTTGAATCCAACATAATAATAAGAACTCATATCCTTGTTGACGAGACATATCAGAATCTCGCATTAAGAGAATCTTGGAAGCTCTTTGCATTTGAAGTATCCTCGTACTCCTCATTAAGATTGCTTCTCTTTGAAGTCCATCCTAGTGGACCACTTGAACGATGTTTTCGCTTCCAAATCTTGTACTGACCGACCTCAAAACTTTTGAGTCCAAGTTGAACCCAATTTTGACTTGGGTATTACAACCTCAATACTCACCAAAATCTCCTGCTCTTCGGAGAAAATGGACCTTTCGTCAAAAATATCTCAACTACTCAGTCACAGACTGATGTCAGAATAACTGTTTTGGTACGTTATTTCTAAGAGAAAGATTATGTCACTTTAATTATGGATATATTCAGTTTATTAACATTTACGTGGAGTAGTGTTCTTCCTTGATGAACATTCCATCTCATCAAACATTTCATACAAATAATAAAATTACAAACCAAACAAAGAGAAGGCGTAGGACCCTAATCACGGTGTTTAAAGATATAATTTTTAAATCATTATCAAATTTTTAAATGAAATATTAGAGTTTTTGGAGATTTGACTTAATTGGATAGTGTGTCATCTCTACCCGAAATCTCCCACTTGAAGTTATTTGTTTATAAGATTTAGTATGCTTCTGAACATGTGGCACGACAAACATAAACAAACAATTTCATTTTTTTATATTTATCTATTGATTTATATTGTCAAATTTATTAGGGTTTTTCATTTCACGTAAAATTGGTACCTGCCCCAGGCGCTCCTAAGGAACAACTACTTATCAAAATCTTCAAGATTTTATTAGGATTCTATAAATTAATTTTCTGGTGTATAAAAATAACTTCTTTGAACTTCCAATGTTCAAAAAATTATTTTTGTAAAATCTCAAAAACTCATTATTATAAAATCTAGTGAGCGTCACATCAGGAATTTCTAAAGCTTCTGAAGATAAATAATAAAAATATTTTCTGAAATTTTCCTAGAAATGTTCAGATACTTTTACTATATTTAAAATAATTTTTTGATTTAAGAAACAATTTATCAACATAATTTTTGAATTTTAAAAAGAAACTAAAAAATAAAATCCAAAATACTATTATGCCCCTAGGGTTTCAGAAACTATAAAGGTTTGTATCTAAGGAGTTGGCGGCGGCAACCTCTAACAGTGCTCCCCTATTACCCCCTAAACCCAACCTAGGCCTCCACCATTGATGGCGCTCATTGCAGTCGGCATGAACGACATTTGGATCGTCGCGATGGGGAGCAACGCCTGACACTATTCACAAACAACGTTGGGCATCATAGGTGGGTTGAGCCGATAGCGTCCTGACTCCATCGACCCTCGACACCCTGTGCCAGTGACCGGAGAACCTGCTGCTCTGGCGGTGGGTTCGATTATGGGTTATTCTTTTAACTGTTTTTCTTAAATACACCGCCACATACCTGTTCTTCTTCGAACAATGGTCAAAGCGCAATCAAATCAATCACATCATTAGAATGGCGAAAAGCACCCGCTTATCATCCTGCAACTACTGCGTAAATCATAGAATTGAGAAGAGGAAGCAAATAACGATTGTAGTATTTTAAATATCTCACATATTCTCTATATATCTCTGCATATATATTTGTAAGAAAGAGAAACTCCTTAACCTTAGAAACTAGGCTCTAATAGAGCTAAATCTCCTCTCATGACCTACCCACTCAATTTGGCTGGGCCGCCCATATGTGCTAACAATTTGAATATAAACTATTATACAACAAGTTATTCTAATTGAAGGTGAGTATTTGTAAAGACATGACAGAGAAACAATCAAAAGAATACCAAAAATGACGCTTTTGAAATGCTATTATTTCATACGAAGATGGTCATATTTTGTACTTGAACTGCACTTACATTTTTGTGAACTCAGCTAAACTTTTGATGCTTTTTGATTCCTAATTATTGGCCAATAAATGCAGAGACCATTCTAGAGGAGAATACAGACATCTTAGTTTCTAAACCCCTGGATTTAGATGAATACAACAAGAAGATTGAGGAGCTGGAACATGAGATCCAGTTTCTACAGAATTCTCTAAATAAAATGAAGGTATGTTTTCATCCTTCATCAAGTTTTTCGTCCAATTAGTTTTTCCTATATAATTCCTATATTGTTCTGATTATCTTTTTTATGTCGTCAAATTCTATTTGGTTTCTTTGGTTATGGATACAAATTGATATCATCATGTTTTGACTATATTGTAGTGGGAATTTACCTTTTCTATTACTAAAAATATGTCATTGGTTATGTATGAAGCAGTGTATTAGTTTTGTAGTATTTGTAATTATCCAACTTCTGATCGTTGTACGCATAGACATGGCCACTGATAGGATTGGGGACATGCTTGTTGTGATGTAGAACCCTGGGTTGAGTTCCGCGAACATTAGTATATATTAGGGTTATTCATTATTTGTAATTTTATTCGAATAATTTTTCTTGCATTGTGTTCTTACTTCTTACCATACATGTATGACCTTATGAGAGTTTTTGATCAAACCTGTAAGTGATTGATGTTCATCAATTCTCTAAGATATGACATAACTGATTATGTTTTGCAGACATCGGCAGGTAGCTCTTCAGATTCTGAAACAGTGGTTGCAGCGCTGGAACAAGAGGTCTCTCCCTCCCTCCCTGTTTTGTTCATGTGTGTTTGTGTATTGGGTAGGCAACTAGGCTGGTGGCTATATATGAAACATTTTACTATGCTGGTGGCTACTCATGAAAACATTTTTGTGATTTGTGCGTGATCACAAACATTACACATATTAAGAGTAAGTAGTATCAACCCCGCGCTTTGAGCAAGCCATATTAATCAACTTCTACTTCTAGATGCCCAATTAGATAGAAGTAGATAGCTCGTTATGAGGTTATCTCCTTTGACTTCATGCAAGCAAAATTGCACTCAGAATTATTTAAAATATTAATGTTAGAAGCTATTATTATGTGTACAACACCGTAATGTACAGTCATTCTTCTTCTTATTTACTTTTTTTTAATCTTTTTTAACTTCAGTTTTCTTTTCTCTTATTTCCTGCCACCTGCACCCACCTATTATTATCCCCCCTCCCTCAGTTCAACCTCCGTTATGTTTAAAAAAAATCTTCCGAATAGCAGCATCTTAACCAAAGTTGTTCACTGTAGTTTGGTGATAAGAAGTGATCATTTAGGTGGCTAACCACGTCATCTTTTATGTACCTTGTGTCTCAGATGATTGTAATCCTCATTGTATTCATCCACTAGCCTATAATTAGGGTGAAGCATAAAGAGTCCTGCACTTCATGCTCAAACTTCTATGGTTTACACGTCTTAGAACTATTAATGTAGGCCTTGAACGATATGCTAAATAAAGGAGTTATAGTTAGTCTGTTATCCCTTAATGTGTGTGATTTAGAGAACCCAAACGTACTTTATCTTTATATCTCTAGTTGCGGTATAATAATTATAGCTTGGAAATGCTATGAAAAGGGAAAGACGTCTACATTGGCCATCAACCAAAAAATGTTGCATAGATTGAGAATAAGTAGTACCAACCCAGAACTTTGAGCAAACCATATTAATCAACTTCTACTTCTAGATGCTTAGTTAGACAGAAGCAAATAGCTTGCTGTTAGGTTATCTCCATTGACTTCATGCAAGCAAAATTACACTTAGAAGTATTTAAAATATGATGTTAGAAGCTATTATTATGTGTAACACACATAATCTACAATCATTCTTCTTCTTATTTACTTTTTTTAATCTATTTTATCTTTTACTTCATTTTTCTTCTCTCTTCTTTCTTGCCAGCTGCACCTACCTATTATGACCCCTTCCCTCAATTCAGCCTCCGTTAACTTAAAAAGAAAAAAAATCTTTCAAATAGTAGCATCTTAGCCAAAGTTGTTGACTGTAGTTTGGTGATAAAAAGTGATCACTTAGGTGGCTAACCACCTCATCTTTTGTGTACCTTGTGTCTCTGATGACACCATACAACTCGTAGAAATTTCTACAGAGATATTGTAATTCTCATTGTAAGCTATCCATTAGCCTATAATTAGGGTGAAGCATGTAGAGTCCTACACTTCATACTCAAACTTCAATGATTTACATGTCTTGGAACTATTTATATAGGTCTTGAAAGACATGCTAAATAACGGACTTACAGTTAGCCCATTATCTCTTAAATTTATTTTCAGCTTAGTGCAACAACAACAACAATAAATCCTTTATCCTAACTGTTTGGAGTCGGCTATATTCCGTTCTATCATGGGTCATCTCCTCTATTGAGCTAACCATAATTATATCTTTCTTAATTAGTTCTAACAAAGTCCTTCTAGGTCTAACTTTAGATCTCTTTGCTCCATTAACTATAATATTATCACTTCTACTAACCGGTGCACTAAGAGATCTATGTTGTACATTACCATACCACCTTAATAGATTCTCTCTCATTTTATCCTTTATAGGAGTAATATCTAATTTACAAAAGATACACTCATTTATTATCTTATGTTTTATTGTATACCCACAAGACCATCTCAACATTCTCATTTCTGCTACACTCATTTTTTGCACATATTTTTAAATTGCCTAACAGTCTGATCCATAAAGCATTGTTGGCATTATAACTCTTATAGAATTTACTTTTAAGTCTAACTGATATTCTACGATCACACAAGATTCCCAAAGCATCCTCCATTTTAACATCCCGATTTAATTCTATTGACAACATCATCCTCAATCTCACCATCATACCAAATGATTGATCCTAAATAGCAAAATTAATTGCTTTTAGATATTTCTTGGCCATTACTATGTACTATAGACTCTTTTCTCCTTCTAGTTTACTAAAAATGCATTCCATGTATTTAGTTTTTGTTCTACTAATTCTAAAACATTTAGTTTCAAGAGTTGTCTCCACTTTTCTACTTTAGAAATTATACTTATTCTATTCTCGTCAATTAATATTATATCATCAGCAACTAACATATAAAATGGTACTTTATCCTGAATATGTCTAGTAAGCTAGTCCATAACTAAAGCAAAAAGACAAGGGCTTCAGGCTGACCCTTATTGTAAACCTATGATTATAGGAAATGACTTAGTCTCTTCTTTATTAGTTCTTAGTTTAGTTGTTACTTTATCATACATATCTTTAATTACATCAATAGATATACTAGATACGTGTTCATTTTCTAAAATCCTCCACATTACCTCTTTAGCACTCTATCATACGTTTTTTCTAGGTCAATGAAAATGATATGTAGATCCTTTTTTTCTCTATGTTTTCCATCAACCGTCTCAAAATATGTATAGGTTTCATAATTGACCTCTCGAGCATAAAATCAAATTGGTTTTCAGATACACTTGTTTCTTTTCTTAGTCTTTGCTCAATTATCCTCTCCCAAAGTTTTATAATATGACTTATGAGTTTAATACCATGATAGTTTGAACAACTTTGTATCTCTCTTTTATTCTTATATATCGGTATCAATGTACTAATTCTCCACTCATCGGGCATTCTCGTTGTCTCAATAATCTTATTAAATAATTTGATCAACAATCCTAATCCTATATCTCCAAGACATTTCTAAACTTCAAGAGGGAATTATCCGGTCCTACGGCTCTTCTATTTTTTATTTCCTTTAGAGCATCTTAAACCTCACTGATCTTAATTTTTAGAAAATAACTATAATTTATATCATTCACTATGGTCAAATGCTTTATGTTGCTCATCTTTTTTGTTATCATTAAATAATTTATGAAAGTAGCTCCTCTGTCTTTCTTTTATTTCCTCATCGTTCGCTAAAACTCTTCAATCTTTAATCTTAATACACCTAATTTTACCCAAGTCATTAATTTTCCTTTTTTCATCTTAGCATATATATATATATATATATATATATATATATATATATATATATATATATATTCTCCCTCCTTAAGATTCCAACTTAAATTTTCATAAGCTTTGTATTTAGTATCACTAAACGCTCTTTTTGCTTCTTTCCTTACTAACTTATATTTCTCAAAGTTTTCCTTGCTCCCATACTTTTGCCAATATTTATATAATATTTTCTTCTCTTTAATCATTTTTTGTAGTTTTTTATTCCATCACCAACTCTCCTTACTATCTAATCTACAACCCTTAGATTCTCGTAGAATATCCTTAGCCACCTTCTTAACACAAGAGGACATACTATTCCACATATTATTAGTCTCATTATTTATATTCCATGTATCTTCTTTCATCATCTTATTCTTAAAAATTACTAAGTTTTCTCTTTTTAAGTTCCACCATTTAGTTCTTAATCTTTTGTTCATATTAGTTTGCCTACTCCACTTTTTAATAGAAAAGTCTAATATCATCAACCTATGTTGTGAAGTTAAATTCTCTCCGGATATAATTTTACAACTTTGTATATTAACCTATCCACCCTTCTTGTATGAAAAAAGTCTATTCAACTACTATTAGATTCACTTTAAAGGTTATCAAGTGTTCACCCCTTTTTTCTAAATTGTGTATTTGCTATTATCAAATCATACGATGTTGCAAACTCCAAAATTGATCCTCGCATATTGTTCTTAATTTCATACCCAAACCCTCCATGTATTCTCTCATGTCCATTATTATGCTTGCCAACATGCTCATTAGGGTCTTCTTCTATAAATAATTTCTCTCCTAGTAGAATTCATTGTATCAATTTATCTAAGTTATCCTAAAAATCCCTTTTAGTATTCTCGAGAAACCCTACTTGTGGAGTGTAAGCACTAACAATATTAATAAAAATAATTTTTACTAATAGTATTCCATCTCCTACTCTTTTTACATCTACAACATTATCTTTTATTATGTTATCTACAGCTACTCCCACTCAATTTCTATTCTTTTTTTTTTCTGTGTACCAAAGTTTATATCTCTTCTTTTCAATTTCTTGTAGATTTTTCACTTATCCATTTACTTTCCTGTAAATAAATTATACTCATCTTTCTTCTAAAATTGATATCTACTAATTCTATTGTCTTTCCTGTATGTGTACCTATATTTTAAGTAGCTAACCTAATTTTATTCTCTTGTAAAAGTCTCCTATCATGCCCTCTCTTATGATGCTCTAGTCTAAGCCTAATACTATTTGACAACCTATTAGAGGATTGTAATGTCTTAGAACATCCTTGCTTATTTATCATTACACCGGGGTGGTATCTGTAGGATCTGAAATAAATACACTTGAACACTAGAGGGGGGTGAATAGTGTTCTATTAAAAATTATGCAAAGTATATTATAAATTGCAATGAAAAATGACAATCTCAGAAAATGAACATCACAAACACAAGGATTTTATACTGGTTCCACCAATCCGGTGTACATCCAATCCCCAAGCAAATCTCGCTTGAGAGTTTCCACTATGATTTTGAACAAACTTACAAAATCAAACGCAAACCTGACCAATTTGTAAGTCCCTGTAAATTGCAACACCAATTGACAAACACCTTGTCAATTTGAACACCAAT
>BQKN01064086.1:70510-117334 GCA_022839385.1 Asparagus kiusianus
GAGCTCTAACTTAGGGGGTTCCTCCACAGATGGGCGAAGCTGGACTCGGGGTTCTATCTCCAAAGGTTCTTGTTGCCAGCCAACAGTAGAAACATGATTGACTAGCGGTTCTAACTCTAGTTCGTCATCAGAAAACTCCTCAATCATTAAGTCAGATGCATTTGAATCAGACTCACACTCTCCCTATTGTTGTTCACTGGATATTCCTTGAATAAAATTCACTTTCATGGGTTCATCAGATGGATTACTAGGCTGCCTTCCTAGGTTGAAGATATTGAGGTCAACAGTCATATTCCCAAAAGATAGTTTCATCTGACCGGTTCTATAATTGATCAAAGCATTTGAGGTGGCTAAGAACGGTCTTCCTAAAATAACGAGGATTTGACTTTTGAGATTAGAAACGGGTTGCGTTTCCAAGACAATAAAATCAACAGGGAAAATAAACTCTCCAACTTTGATCAGAACATCATCCACCTCTCCTTTGGGAATTTTTACAGATCTATCAGCTAACTGTAGAGTGCATCTTGTCGGTTTAAGTTCTCCTATACCTAGCTGTTGATAGACTGAATAAGAAAGGATGTTGACGCTGGCTCCCAAGTCTAGAAGTGCCTTATCAATATGAGTGTTACCTAGGACGCATGAAATTGTGGGACAAACAGGGTCCTTATATTTCAACGACATGGGTTTCAAAAAAATTTCACTGAGGTTGGCAGCTAAGAAGACTTTCTTAGGGACATTGGTGGTTCTTTTCTTAGTGCATAAGTCCTTCAAGAACTTTGCATAAGAAGGGATTTGTTCAATTGCATCTAGGAGAGGGATGTTGTTCTGGACCTGTTTAAACGTTTCGAGGATTTTCTCAACCTACGGGGAGTTTTTCCTAGGTTTGAGTCTATCTGGAAAGGGGGCAACGGGCCTATACCTATCTAGATCAAGCTCAATCTCAAATTTAGCGTTTTGGTCATCGGAAGGAATTGCTTCATCGGAAGGAGTGTGTTGGATGGGAGAAAGGGTTTGATCCGGTGGCATTCTAACTTGATTGTCTATTTGTTTCCCTGATCTTAGAGTGTGAACTGCATTTACATGAGCTGGATGGGATGAACTAGATCCATTGTCTTTAGGGTTTGTAACAGGTTGACTTGGGAATTTTTCTTTCTCCCTCTCACTCACGGTAGTGGCTAGTTTCCCAAGTTGGGTTTCTAACCGGGCTATGGCTTGAGTGTTTGAGTTGAGCACTTGGCCGGTTGTTTGCATGAAGGAATTTAGAGTGGTGGATGACTGGGTCAACATGTTGATAGTTTGTGTAGAAGCTTTGATCATAGCTTCTAAATCCTTTTCTAAGACACTCAAACGTTTGTCATGATCAGAATTTGAAGGATTTGTAGGCTGGTGAGGATGAGGATGTTGGGTTAGAAAAACAGGGTTAGCTTGTTGAAAATTGTTTGGTGAGTTGAACGGGACAGTGTTTCCTCTAAGGAATTGTTGGTTTGAAGCGGGAATGAAGTTTTGATTTTCAGGAGAATTTCCTTGGTTCCATGCAAAGTTGGGATGATTTCTCCAACCTGGATTATAGGTTGGAGAAAATGGATCATTTTTAGGGTGCTGGAATGCAATGTTCATATGTTCTAAAGCATGGTTGTTTCCTAGGAGAGAGCATTCCTCTGAAACATGGGTAGAAGACTGACAGTTATGACATCCCGGGGCAGAAACATGATTGATTTGAGCTGGAGCTCGTTCCTTAACTTCTAAGACTTCTATCCTCCACAGAATTATCGCCATCTTTGCTTCAGAAGCAATGTTTGACTCTAGGGAAAGACCACTAAACTTAGATTGGCGAACTGATGAAACCCTGTCATCATAGTGTTCCCACTATATTATTTTTTCGGATAAACTTTCTAGAAATTCTCAAGCTTCATCGGCGTTTTTCCTCATAAAATCTCTCTAACACATCGATTCTAAAGATGTTTTTGAAGAATAGTCCAATCCTTCATATATGACTTGGCACAATTGCCATTTTTCTAGACCATGATGAGGACATTGGATTAAAAGATCTTTGAATCGGTCGAAATATTTTCAGAATGGCTCTCCCGGGATAATTTTGAAGTTTTGAATGCTGTTCCTTAGCTTAATCGTTTTGTGAATAGGGAAAAATTTCGTAAGAAAAACGGTTACAAATTCATCCCAAGTTGAGATGGAATTTGCCGGTAAGCTGTACAACCATTTTTAGCTTTATCCTTAAGAGCAAATGGAATAAATCTAAGCTTAATCGTATCTTCGGTTAATTCTCTCATTTTAATCATAATACATACTTCATCAAATTCCAAAATAAAAATATATGCATCTTCTGTTTCATTTCCTAGGAATTTGGGAAGCATGTTTATGTAATACGGTCTAAGCTCGAAATTTGCTCCATTTGCTTCGGGGAGCCTTATGCAAGATGGAATTACATTTCTGGTGGGGTAACACATATCCTAAAGAACGGGTTAATTTGCCATTTCTTGAATTGGTTCAACACGGATTAAACGATGAGAATTATCCCGAACCCAAGTTTGCATACACCAAAACAATTTTTTTTAAGGAAAGAAAGAAAATTATTTTTTTTATGTGAAGAAAAGGATAAAGAAAAATCCTAACTAAAACAAATCAAAGCAATCACTTTTTAATCACTCTAATTCTAGGGTTTAGCCTAACTCAACTAGACCAGCTCCTAACCAAAAACTCTTACAGTAAAAAGATTAAAGTTTTACCCAGGTAGTTAGCCAGGTAAGGATAGTACTAGAGGGTGATCAAAGATCAATTAGGTACCTCTTTTCTTGCGGAGCGCTTTACGCAACCCCTAAACCTTGCCTTAGACACAAACTAATCTGAGAAAACTTAAACCGGTTCACTTAAGAATTTCTTGTTCCTTATTAAGCTCGAATCCTTAGGGGCCAACGTCTAATGAGTTTTAGAAGGCTTGGGTTTGTGAAGTGAGGAATTGGTGATTTGTGGGCTAAGGAAAGGGTGATGAAATCCCTTACATTATCTTGATTATGGGTTTTGCCCTTAAGAATGTTTTAAGTGTGTGCCAAATCAAGTGCTACAATCACTTTGGTGAATTCCTACAAACTATATGAAATGCAATCCTAGAAATTAAAAGCAACGAAAAAGGACGGAAAAGAAAAATCTTTTTTTTTTAATTATGGTCAACAACACTCAAATGTGAGAAGAGAGCTCTTGTTTGAATTTATTATCTTGTTAGTTAATGTCCAAGTGAAAGGTGGATTTTATTATGGTCAACAAAAATAAAATCTTTTTGTTTTTTTTAAATCCTAATTGTCTCTAATTGTGAAGCTAACTAAAAATGGTGGAATTGAAAACGCTAGAAAGAAGACTTACCCGAAAGCAATTCTCCAAGTTCTTGATCGTCTATCCAAGCTTTTCAAGCTTTTCAAGCTCCAAGCGGTTCCTTCACAAGAAAACACACAAGTTAAAGAACCAAAATAATAAAATCATATTTTAACACCTTCCCCGACAACGGCGCCAAAACTTGATGAGACATAATTATGTACCAAAATTGCAAGTGCACAATTGATCAAGTTATAGTATAAAAAGTTATCGATCCCATGAGGAAGGTGATTTTAAGAGATTATTAGAATAGGTTCTTATATTGTGTGCGTGACAAAAATAGGATTAAAGAATAATTGTGATTGTGATGAGTGATTGTTGTGAATATATGCAAGAGACAATAAGAAATAAGAATCAAAGAATAAGATGAAATCATAAGGGAAGAAAGAAGAATGAATAAAATCAAGAATGAAAAAAAAGTTCAAGAAAGTCAAGATGGAGGATTCAATTTAAGATATGAAAAATCTAGAATTTAATCCACTAGCTAATCTTAATTACAAAATACAAACTATTCTCTTTTTATCATATTTCAACTTAGATTTATTAAGCATAAACTATCAAACCATTTAAGGAAAGTATAACCTATCAAATTATCATCTAAGTTAAAATTACTATTCATGATAAGAATAACAACAAGATAGTAATCCTAGAATTCATAAGTATAACCTATCAAACCATTTAAGATAAACATAGATTATCAAATTCTTCTTCTACCGATTAGTTCTCTAGTTGATTATCCTAGACATTAATATTTTAAGTGTAAGAGAATAATTTACATAATATAAAAAAAATTAGACTAGCATCATACAATTCTAAGATTCCGACAAGAATTAATTTCACATCTTAAGAAATAAAAGCAAGAATAAAAAGAACTAATTACAAAATAAAAAGAAAAGAAAAATCTAAACTATGAACAATAAATAAATCTAACTACAAAGAATTAAAATATATATTACAAAAATTAAATGCAAGAAAATAAATCTACTCTCAAATTAAAGTGCAAAAAGAAATAAAAGGACAAGAAAGTAAATCTACACTACAAACATGAATTTAAATCTAACTAATAAGTAATAATAAAGAAATTACTAAAAAAAAATAAAAGAGAAAATTAAAAGAAATGCAAACCTTCAAATTGCTCTTCATCTCTATCCTCATCATTCAACAAAGAGGAGAAAAGATAAATTTAATGTGGAGAAAAAATATTATTATTAATTACAACAAAAGTTATAATTTTTGGAACGCCTTCTTAATTAAGAGTAGCCCTCCTCTCCAAATAGTGTTACAAAATTTTTCACATCTCTAACCCCTCACTCTCTACCCCTATTTATAGTAAACATCAGTGAATGTGAGCCATTTGATTAAAATCTTATCCAAAAACAAGAAATTCTAGTCTTTAGATTGTAACTGCCTGTCCGTCCGTATCGATACCATCATCGATAGGGGTATCGATGCTGGCATCGATACGGGCATCGATGCTGGCATCGATGCCAGCTCTTCTCTGGTTGCTGTCCGAACTTCTTTCTTCTTGTGGGCTTTGGGCTTGGACTATTTGACAATTCTTTGATTTCTTCATGCATTTGGTTTGGGCTTTGGCATTTCTTGGGCTTTACTTCTTCTTCTTAGCTTGGGCTTTTGGATAATTTAGAAATTGATTTTCCAATGAGCTTCTTTTCTTCATTTCTTCATTTAATCAACGGGTTTTTGTTGAGAGATGAGAGTTTAAGATTTATTCTTCATTAACTTGCAATTAAAAGATAAAAACAATTATTAGTGGTATATTTATTCATATAAAATAGGTAATAAGGGAATAAAATTATAATAAAATGTGATTATCAAAAGCTTAGCATCTCCGAGGCTCTTCAAACAGAGGCTCTCTCATTAGCTTGCTTGGTAGAACTCTCTTAGCTTTTTGCTTGGATTGTTGAAGTAGACTCAATCTGAACTCTCAGATTTGAGACTCTCGGCTCTTTACAAGCTCTTGCATATTAGCCTTCTCCAAGCATTCGATCTTGATACTCATCAAATTTGGGTATATTCGAACTCAATCACCATGGAGCTTCTACTTCATACTGAAGCTCAACCGTAACTTCGATCGGATCGTCCAAGGGAAGCAAACTCGACACAAGCATCGAGGGAGGCGTTCTATCGCTACCGAAGAACCCACGTTAAATAAGGAGAGCCTTCTCTCCACTTATGTTATAAATCTTAGATTTCATTGATTTGTAACAAACATTCAACTAATACAAATCTCGTATCGAGACCCAACTTTTATTCCCCTACAGAAGATGGCGACCACAGTGGGAGTAAAAGTTGGGTCTCGATGCGAGATTTGTATTGGTTGAATGTTTGTTACAAATCAATAAAATCCAAGATTTACAACAGAAGCGGAGAGAAGGTTCTCCTTGTTTAACGTGGGTTCTTTGATAGCTATAGGATGCCTCCCTTGATGCTTGTGTCGAGTTTGTTTCCCTTGGATGATCAAATCGAAGTTACGGTTGAGCTTCAGTACGCAGTAGAAGCTCCAGGGTGATTAAATTTGAATATACCCAAGCTATGGGATGTGACCACTACAGAGGTGATGGCAGCCATGCCTTATTACCCAAGATGTGGGAAGTGGGTAGGCCCACTCCCACAAGCAATCAACCACTCACATTGTTTAGGCGAGACTGACAGGCTTGTAGGTGAGCTTGAAAGCTGCTTGAATGTTCAAGCAAGCTTGCAGGCGAGCTTGGCGAACAGGTAGGGTCAGCTGGCGGGCACCTCGAGCGTATGAGCTGGCGTTCGTTGGCAAGCTGGGTTCGTGCAGCGAACTCACTGCAGGCGAGCAAGGCATTCAAGTGAGGTCGAGCTCGTGGTGGCGAGCTTGACTTGTGCTGGCAAGTCAAACAAATAGGTGAGGTTGGCGAGGTTTGGCACGTGCAGGTTATCTTTGGCTTGCAGGCAAGCTTGGCTTGGCCACTTGCTTGCTTTGAGTATGCAGGCAAGCCCTGCTTGCTTTGAGCACGCAGGCGAGCTCTAATGGGCGAGGTTTGATCTCTCTTGTGTAAATAAAATTTTCATTGCCTACAAAACCTCCTTCAAAGTTTTCAGACCTAAATCAGGTTGTATGTTGTTTGGAACACTTTGAATGAAGAGGATCACTGCTCATTGGTTTGGACCAATTTGAGCCTCTTGGTTACATTGAGCTCTTCAGGCGAGCTTGACAATGTGTAGGTGAGCTCGAGTCTTCAGGCGAGCTCCAAATATGCAAGCGAGCTCCAAATATGCAGACGAGCTCTTAGTTGCAAGCGAGGTCTAAGTAGGTGGCGGGTGAGCCACGTGTCTGTGGGTGACCTCTTGCGCTTGCCAGCTAAGGCGACGCCTCATCTTCACGCGCTCAATCTGAGCCATGGATTTAGTGGCGTTCTTGATCTCAACCGTCGATTCGATGAGAGATCGTGCTCGAACCGCTAGATCTTGGCTATTCATGCAGAATTCTAAACGTCCCACCTCACTCGCGGTCGTTTGATTCGAACTGTCGAATCGAACCGTCTGCAGGTGATATGAGCCGCTCGTTTTGACTGAGCTGGTGAATCTCAACCGTTGAGATTCGCCTATATGAAGCACTCGTCTCCCTCGTCGGGAGGTTACTGTGATACTGAAAAACTTCTGTTCGAGTTCTCACAGAAAACTAGTGCCCCATCCTCATTCTTCCTCGAACTCAAAATGCCCCCCAAGAAGATTGCTCCTAAGGGGAGGAGAACAACCTCTTCTTATGCCGCTGCTACTACAGCCACCTCCGACGTGACTCAACCTCATCATGGTAAGTTAAGGACTGTGGGATCGAAAATAGAGGAGATGAATAGACTCTTGTTCATCTTCTAGCGAGCTTCGTCTACTCCGACGAGGTTTAGCTATTTTGGCGACCTTAGCTGTCAGGCGAGCTCCTGCCTTGTTAGGCGAGCTCAGCTATCAAGCGAGATTTGTTAGTTCGCATGTTTAAATAAAATTCGCCTGAACATTGTAGGCCCCCTGTTTTAACGACTAAGAGAATTCTTCAATTTTGAGTCAAAGTTTCTAATTTCCTCTCGTCGTATTTCGCAGCTTGAGGAGGCCCCGGTTGTAGGCATCACAACAAAAGATCCTCTGGGAAGAGACCTCTCTCTAGAGAGGAAGCGGACTGATATGAGGAGATTGCTCGCAAGAGGAGGCCAGCGAGATCGGAGTCTGAGCCCATTCTGATATCTGATGACGAGAAGGAGTTGCCCACTCCAGCGTCCGCTTAGGTATATTCCCCACAGCCCAAGTGTAAGCTTGGATTTCCTGACCCGGCCAACATAGGGGATTCTGGATGGAGGCCACTTGTTGATGACGATGGGCCTCTCCCCTAGATGTAGCTTATTGCTGTGATGGCCCCAGGTCAAGAATCTTCTTCTCCGGACCCCGGATCATGCAGGGCCTCATCCAACGGTTAGAGAATGCTATGAAACAAGAAATCTCTATCGTTAGCATTGGGTGGGGCACCTTCTTTTACTTCTACCCCTTCATAGATGATAGCCTGAAGGACATCTAGCACATGGGCGGTATCGGGCTGGCTAGGCGTTGTGAGGAAAAGCTCATTCGCCTGGAGGAAGCCATGCATCGCTTGGAAGGGCTGGTGTTCACTGACCCGTGTGATGAGGTAGCACCACTCATAGTCGAAGCTTGGATCAAAGTTTCTCGCGAGCGTAAAGCTCGAGAGAAGAGGATATCAGAGCAGGAGGTTATTGTCACGAACTTCTGTGAGCGACAACGCCATTTGCAGACCAAGATGGATGCTTACAATAACATTACTGAGCGTACCGGGGTCAGGACCGCCTAGGGAGAGGCGACCCTAAAGGACTTTAAGCTCGAGAGCACCAGAGTTCATGGTGCTTATAGAGGAGCGATGGAAGCTCTCCATGTGTTGCGTCGAGAAGACGTGGCTGCTACTGATGCTGATGCTCTTGTTGAGACTGAGCTCCAAAAGGAAACCGAGGAGCATCTCCGAGCTAATTGTTTTCGTCGAAAGTTGGTTTCATTGTGGAATTCATTATATCTTTAGTCGATTACAACAAATTCAAAAAGAAATGGCCTTTTTATAAGACCTCTCTTACAAAACAAACAGAAAATTACAACTCTCTAGAAAATAACACAGAAATTGTTTATCAACTCCTGTTTTTGTAGGACTTTGCCTGTGCCGGAGGTGCGTTAGCCCGTGGACCACCGATTCACAGATTGTGAAGGGTTTTAGAGATTCTTCCTTCATTTATCGAAGTAGGAATTTGAAGTGAATATCTTATCGATGTAAGATGTTCACTCTTCCAAAGATCATGTCTGAGCTTAGATCTCTAGGAATCACCAAACGCTGTTTATGAAAGATGAAGGCTCTCTCTCTTCCTCAAAATCACCAAAAGCCCAAGTCTCTATGCTCCAATCTGCTCTCCCCCCTTTGTTTCGTGTCTAAGGAGGTATTTATAGGGATAGGAATGCACAACAATGGAAATGGGGGCGAAATAACTGACTAAGTGGATGTTCTTTGGGCGCGTCAGTCTATACTGCTGCGGCTATTGGCGCGTCAGTGTGGACTGGCGCGGCCAAAGAGGCCGTTACAGCCACGTTCCCATCGTGCTTGAAACCGTCCTCCTACGAATTTTAACCACTTTTTTCACGATTTAACCACTTGTCCACATCAGCACACGTTTCTTTTTCATCATGGCACCACGTGGACTTTGAAGAATCATTCTGTAACTGTTTTGTAACCGCCGCGGCAACTCCCTGTAGTTTGCGCGTCACTATGGACTGGCGCGCCATAGGCGCGTTACCATGGACTGCCGTGCATTAGGCGTGTCACCTTAGGCTGTCGCGCCTTAGGCGTGTCACCCTAAGCTGCCGCGCCTATGGCGCGTCACCACAGGCTGCCGCGCCTATATGTGTTGCCTGTCAGTATTTTGTCACATGCATGCACGTTATTCTCTTCTCAGCCTTGAGTTGTATTTGGATATCTATGAGCATTTTTTAACGCCTACAGATACCCCCTCCAAAGTATCTCAGAGTCGTTCTTTTATAGAAGAGTCTAGGACACTTTGGATAAGATAGGTTTTACTTGTAATCCCTTCAGTATTTAGTTGAAGAAGTTGCGTAGAATGGTCTGTGAATGGCTTCAATTCCAAACTTCTTTATCTTTTAGTGTATTTAGTGCTTTGTAGAATAGCTAAAATTCTTCCGGTGCTGCGTTTATCGCGTGACCGTTGCCGAAGTCTTGAATTAGAGCTGGTGTTGGAGAATGGATGAATAGTTTATACTCATATATACTCTATCGGAGTGTTCGGGAAATAGTTTAACCTCATATACCCGTTAGGAGGTTCAAGGAGATGCAGTTTATACTCATATACTCATCGGGGTTTGGGGTATGCATTCCAAATGTAGTGGGAAGTATACGTATACGAATACAATTGTCAATTGAAGCGCGTTAGCGCGTCAGCATTGATTGTCGCGCGCTAGGGCGCCAATGTTGACTGCCAGCTCTAGCGCGCCAGCGTTGACTGCCGTGCTATAGCGCGCCAGTGTAGACTGTCGTGCTATAGCGCGCCAGCATCGACTGCCGCGCACGAGCATTGGCCAGTCAGTTTATAAGACCGATGTTGGGCCTTTTCAGGTCATTCTTCCCCGCTGTTTTGAGTTTGAAACCTCCTCAAATATCCTATAAAAGGATTTTTTTGGCTTTTTCTTCACCTCTTCATATTTGGGTGATTTTTCTTCGAACAAGATCTAGGGTTTCACGTTCTTTCCCCAGATTTTGAGACTTGCTTCGGTTCTTTCACCTTTCGAGCCTAATATTTCTTGTCCTCTGGTAAAACCGAACCTATTAGTCATACTTTGAGGTTTTATTTTGGTTTTTATTTGGGATTTCATCTAAAAAACCCTAGTTTTTGATTCTTTAGGTCAATTTCATCATGTCTCCCAAGAAGGCTCGTGTTTCAAAGGGTAAATCAGTGGCCCAAGCATCGGATGAGGTCGAGGCCGTTGTTTCTTCTTTCGGGGGTAAGCTTTTCGTACTTTTCTCCGTCTAAAATTGATGTTTTTGCTCGTATAACCTCGTTTGTCTCCTTTGAGAGGCATCCGGGAAGAGTTGACATCCTCCATCGAGGGGATTGACGCTATAAAACACATATCTTGTTTAATCAAGACATGTATCATAGCCGAGATGCGAGTTTCCCTCGAACTCGTGGCTTTTTGAAGCCAACGGCTACTGCTCTGTTACCGCGACGGCACGTACTGCCGCGGCTAAGCGCGGCAGCAGACACTGCCGTGGTAACACGCGACAGTAAACACTATCGCGGCTACTTAGAGCAGTGAGTTTTGCTCTCTTAGCCTTTCTTTCATCCAACTATTTTTTAACTTTTTCTGCAGTCCACTTTCCTTCTGTAGCCTTTTCTGATAGAGAAGACCCGGGCCAGAGTGGTATTCTTCACGCTTCTTTTAATGGCGATTTTCTGGTCAGAGAGGCCCGTCAGTTCAATAAGGGTTGTGACGATAACATTCCTGAACTGATTCGTGAAGGAAGTCGTCGCACACTGCACCAACTGTTGACCGACTCGCCTTTAACCTCAATTCGAGACTCCACCGAGCCGCTAAAGAAACCCGATTATTTGTTCGGGGATTCGATTGAAGATCCGGATAACCTTTACTGTGGTCCCGAAGCTTGGTTGAATGAGCACGAAGGGGATATTCTGTTCCTTCCTCCGTTCCCTCGACAGTACTCGATTCTGCAATTAAGGAATTTAACCGTTTCGAGGAAGATGTCGTGGCACTTGACAGATGACCATGAACGCATCCATTGCGGGTTCATTGGTAAGGATATTAGTGCTCCGGGCTCTAGTGGTCGGTATACTATTCGTGGTCTTCATCCCGGGGTACTTGGACCGGATAGTGGGCCTCAGAATGAATTGATGATAAAGGCTAACACGGTAAAGAATATGTTTGCTCGGATCGGTAGAGAGTTCCCCCTCCCGAAGTTCAGATGTTATGAATGGGTCCACTCGCTCCCAGACAAATGGTGGTCTAGGATGACCAATTACGTACTCAATCGTTGGGGTTAAGAATTAGCGAACTTAGGATTAGACATCCCAATCCGAACTAGCATGTATGGTCTCCCCATAAGCGTAGATCACTTTCTCGTTTTGTTCGAATCTTATAATCCGGATACCAATACATTCTTCACTAAGTACGGGGAATTAGGGTTTCCGCTCCATGAAATGATGAAAGTGTTAGGATTGCCACTGGGGAATACTCCTTACCAAGAATATTTTCTCACCAATCGTCAGCTCATAAGGATGAAGAAGGCTGGTTCTGTTAGTTACGACATTCTCTGGGAATTAACTTGTCATTACCAAATAGCAATAGCCAGGATCGAGGTAAAGAGCAAGAAGGCGGCTCAAGTCAGTCTGAAGCAATTCGCCGATTACTTGTTCTAGAATCTCGAAAGCTCGACTGGTGAAGCCGTTTGTGAATCACCTGACTCCTTCTGATGTTAACAAGTTAATCACAAAAATCAATGCTCGGTCTTATACGACCGGCTCATCCGAAGGTGGTTTTTCGAGGGGGACCAAATTCAGAACTTTCTTGTGGGAAGCCACAAAGAGGATGAAGCCTGAGACTCTCCTCTCCGACTACTTGGCCATATGGTTAAAGAGGTGCGTAGTGCCGTATCAGTCTTCAGATGCTCTTCCTCTCAAGGTCCTCTTTCCAGCCGTGCAATTAGCCATCGGAGGTAAATTATCTTTACTCTCTGCCATGATTGCTGACATCCATAGCGGTCTGTGCAATTTAGCCAACACCTTTACAAAAGTGGATGCTGAGCCTCCGATTAAAATTCCCATGTAAAGGGTTGAACTACCATACACATATCTGATGGCATGGTTGGTCCTCCATCGAACTGACATGATGTCAGCTCCCGACGTATCCGATCCAGAAATTCCTCTGCTGCAGCTTTTAGAAGGATGTAAGTGGTTGAATCCTTCCCGATAATGGCCTGATAGGGTGAGGCAGTTCAGGAATGCTAAGTGCTGGGAATTTTATAAATGTTTCCCTCGATTTTTTGGTGCGTATAATGACACGCTCATTGATGAGGAAATACCTGGGACCAACAGGACTTCTCTCAACATAGGCAGTTTTCATTGGCTTATGAACATTCGACCGGGCTATAATGTTTTTCGGTCAGGAAACATATGCAGAATCGAGCCTTACTTTCCTTGCCGATTTGCACGACAATTCGGCTATGACCAACTATATATCGGGAATCCCAACAAATGGCTAACGACCTGCTGAGGTCTCATCGATGGAGTATGAGCCTGGTTTTGGAATGTTGTTGGCTGCACAGGAGCTCAATTTATCTTACCCGTCGTTGAGCCCGATCTTCATATGACTTTTCTCTACTGTCGATGGATTTTAGCCGCCAACACACCCGTTACAAAGAAAAAGATTTCTGAACTAGAAGCAGAAGCCGTAGTCCGAAGAGTTATACCTTCCAGGAGAGGAAAAGGGCCTGCTACTTCTTCCCAGAAAGGAAAACAAATAGCTGACTCGGAGGATAGCGACGAGTTCGAAACGTCTAGTGAGGATGATAAGACTGGAGATGAAGTAGAAGCTGACATTCCTCATTCTCCTATAGCCCATAGAACTCGTCGAGCTTCTTCACCCCAATCACCCGGTGCTCCTTCCAAGGGTGTTCAAATGAAGGAGAAGAATATTCCCTTATCATCTTCCAATAAAATGACCGTCGGATGGCCTGTCTTGGAAGGAGAAGAAGAAGAAGAGGAAGAAGATGTCACCCCGCTTATTGGCAGAAAGAGGTCTTGATCTCCTGCTTCTTCTGAGGCTCAATCCTGCTCTGCTCAAGGATCTGAACTACGCACCAAATTTCGTCACGAGAGTTCTGAAGTTCTAAAAGATACTCGCTCGTTGAAAAGAATTAAGAAGATTGCCCATCGACCACGCAAGCTTCCCTCATTACTCGAGGAGGAATTTACCCAAGACTTTCCAGTTGGCGCAGGAGGTGGAATCTCATTCTCATCTCTTTTTATTATCTTATTTTATATAAAATCTTGTTTATTCTTTTTTCATAGTAGGTGAACAAGAAGAAGGAGAACTTCTGGCTGAACCCTCTTCTCCTGGCTTAATGAATGTTGATGAACCAAGCTTTACTCAACAAGTACACAGAGCGATGAGTGAAGAACCCGTCGGCATGGACACCACCGCTCCTCCAGTTACCGCATCGACCTCGCCAACCACTGAGACAGGTACAAATGCTTTCTCATTTGGAGGACACTTTCGGGAAATAAGTGAATCGGAACATGTTCCTCTTCTACTAATTTGTGCGCTTTATCTTCTTTTAGTTAAACTAAAGGAGGTGGGTACGAGTAGTAGCGCTGTTGATCCCGCAACTATTATTGAAGGTAACCTTAGTTTTATTTGCTTTGATTCCTTCATACTCTTATATATGTACTGACGGGTCTTTCTGTCCCCTAGATATTCCCGCTAATGAGCCAAGAGATCAGGAAGCTACTCATGATGTGGAGATTGGAGACTTCAACGAACATGATTTCAATCTCGATATTTCTGCAGATGACCATGAGCACATTTCCGATCTACAGGACCAACTACTGGAGCTGGTTCTACTGAAGTAGGTACATCAGAAGGTATGTATTTTTTTTCAAACTTAGGTCTTCAATTAACCTTTTGTTTCTCATTTTAATAATTAAATAAGAATTTTAGTCGTAGGATCAACCATTGAAGTTGATACGTCTACTATCATCGGTGTATCTGACCAACCTAAAGGCTTAGGTTTCCTACTCTTGATAGGTCCCCCGGCTAACAACGAACCATCATCTATTGTTCCTCCGACTTCTGACACCGCCGAGACTGAGCTCGTTGCAATTTCTGATTCGTCTCCACTTGCTCGCGAAGCCGGAGTGTCAAAGGCAAGCGTGGAAGAGCAAATCACCACAACTACTCCACTTGGTACATCACATCTTTAATGTGTTTTTTTATTATTCGATTCACGCCCTTGTAATTTTTATTCATCCTATCCCTTTTGTAGATCTGGACCCGAAGCCGTCAGAAGCTACAATTGAACAACCATCTGATGTAGTGAACCCACCACCAAGCATTATTTCTGAACCAACTTCGGTTGCCGTGGAGCATGCCTCGGCGTCGACAAGTCAAGGTAATCAATTAGCGGCGTTTCTCGTTCGTTGCTATGTGCGAGCGTATATATATCTTACACTTATTTTATTTGTTCTCTTTGTAGCTCTTCCTTTATCACTGTCCGATCGTGTCCGAGCTTTATTGGTAGATGAGGATCTGGACAAAGCTGTCATTTGCGCTGATGTCCAAAGTTTCGTCACTTTCTTAAACACCATGGTCGATTGAATTCTTCTTAAAGGCTCACCTTTCGAACATTTTAGGAAATCTCTTGGTCGCCATGTATCAGGCATTAGAGAATATGGATACGCTGAACTATCCGACTCGATCGAAGCTTACTTAGCTGACCTTAAACAAAACGTTGAACATTTGCAAAATCTTCGTGTTAATGGCGCGCCTTCTTATATTGCTCCTCGAATGGACTTGAGATTGCAGGCATGGCGTGATTCTTAGAAATCCGCTGACTCCGAACTTCAAAGGCTAAAAGCCCGCATTAATCAACTCAGGGTAAGCATTGCCAAGAAGACACAGATCAAGGTCGACCTGTATCGTGACTTAGAATCGAGTCGAGCAGAGATAACCCGGTTAGAAGAGCAACTTGCGAAAGCTAGGGATGCTCATGAAGTTTTGGAGTCCGATCTGGCGGAGGTAACTCAAGCTGAGGAGAATCTATTCCGGCAGCTGAATCTTCAAGACAAGATTTTCGCTGACAAGGAACAAGAAGTTGCCAGAATTCAAAGCGTTGATGAAGAAAGTTTTAAAGCTAACTTAGTACCTAAGCTCGAACTGGCTTATGTGACAGAGTTGTCCTAATTAGAGGATCAAATCCGTCATTATAAACTATTGTAATTTTGAGAACATATATTTTTTATGTGGTTTTATTCTAAACGCTTTTGGTCAATATAGTGAACTCTTTTTTGCTCATTGAGATTTTATTATGATTACTCATTCTTATTTAGAATAAATAACCATAATACTTATAGAATTTTTGGCAAATTCTCAGCCATCAACGGATTTGATATGCCTTTACCGACGACCATTTGAATCGGGCTAGTATGTGAATTATCTAAATCCGTTTCACATATAACGTTGGGCTAAAAGAATTAGACTCTTTTAGACTTTAAACTACAACACTGAATATGTAGGCTACATGTGTCAGATGTAGGCTTATCTCTAGCAAGGGATAGAGATAACATCCCCCATGTGTGAACGACATGGATTTTGAAATATAAGTATGTTACATTTCCTATGCAGGAAAATGAACTTAAGATTATAAAGAAAGAATTATATATTCTATCTCTCAATCTCTTGTTTGTTGGTAGAGATGAACCTAAAATCGAAGAGAGGATTCTATATTCTATCTCCTGGTCTCTTGTTTATTGGTCAAGAGGAACCCAAAATCGGAGAGAGAATTCTATATTCTATCTCCTGGTCTCTTGTTTGTTGGTAGAGAGGAACCCAAAATCGGAGAGAGAATTCTATATTCTATCTCATGGTCTCTTGTTTGTTGGTAGAGATAAACCCAAAATCGGAGAGAGAATTTTATATCCTATCTCCTGGTCTCTTGTTTGTTAGTAGAGATAAACCCAAAATCGGAGAGGAAGAATTTTATATCCTATCTCCTGGTCTCTTGTTTGTTAGTAGAGATAAACCCAAAATCGGAGAGAGAATTTTATATTCTATCTCCTGGTCTCTTGTTTGTTGGTTACCCAAAATCGAAGAGAGAATTTTATATACTATCTCCTGGTCTCATGTTTATTGGTAGAGATAAACCCAAAATCGGAGGGGAAGAATTTTATATTCTATCTCCTGGTCTCTTGTTTGTTGGTAGAGATAAACACAAATCGGAGAGGAAGAATTTTATATTCTATCTCCTGCTGTAAAGAAAACTCAAAGTGGGATCTCCACTTAGAGAATCTGGACTGGTTTGAATAATCCTGACTGTCATAAGGTTTGATTATTCAATTTCAAAAGTAGACCTCTCGTTCATAAAATGAATCAAAAGGAATTTTGACTATGGTCCTAACTGTAGTAAGGTTTGACCAAGTGGGAGTTTGAGGACGATCCTAATTGTTTACCAATTTGATCGTTCGACTCGTGGATCTCTTGTTCATGGAAGGAATCAAGAGGGGATTTCGGTTTTGGTCCTAGCTATAGTAAGGTTTGACCAGGTAGGGGACAGGAATGAGGTACAAATAATAATGGGTTTGTTGATTTGTACAAATTACTCAGTGAGAATTTTATTTTTTGATATCAGATATAAGAATTTAACATTAAGTGATTCGGTAACTGATATTGACCGATAACTAAAAATTTTTTTGGACATTGTATCGAAGTTTCATCATTGGGAATGTTTAGAAAACAGATACAACGTAAGTTTGAAGGATTTTAATCCATGACGGATTTCGGTGAACCTTCCGTCGATCGATTTGATCGATGAAGGGTTTTGTGAGGAAAGATTAACTGTATTCTGTCATTGAATCTCATCTCAACAAAAACTGTAAAAGAATCTCATTTATTTTACTATAATCAAGAATGGATTATTCAAATGATTAGTTTTGTATTTAGAACAATCAACTGATCTCGGGTTATCCCGAAATATCCTATACAGGATTCTCTGGGAACTTCCCGTTTTCATAGGTTATCCTGACTATATTACGGATAATATTTCTTTAGGAACTTCCCATTTATTGGCATCATTAATTTGTTACCATCCTGGGTAATCAGGCGATACGCACCGTTTGAATAGACTGTTTCTATTACAAACAACCCTTCCCATTTGGGTTGGAATTTTCCTTTCTTCTTGGAATTGAGAATCATAGGTCTTCGAACGACAAGAACCAAATCTCCTTCTTTAAAACTTCGTCGTTGGAACTTTTTATCAAAAGCCCGGGAAATTCTAGCCTGATAAAACTCAATTTGCTGTTGAGCTTCCAAGCGCTTTTCATTTAACATTTCTAACTCTTCGAGACGCTTTTGGTGATGTTCTTCCGTCGTCATTCCCATTGCGAGAGCGATACGGAGAGAGGGAATTTGTATTTCTAAAGGAAGGACAGCTTCGCATCCATATGTTAAGGAATACGGGGTTGCTCCCGTCGGTGTGCGGACAGTTGTACGATAAGCCCACAGGGCTTCGCCGAGCTTGTCGTCCTAATCTCGCTTATTGGTTTTCACAAGTTTCGCCAAGATTTTGATAATAGTCTTGTTAAACGCTTTGGCCAATCCGTTAGCTCTGAGATTATAAGCAGTTGATGAAACGTCTTTAATCCCGAATTTGCCGCAAAATTTGATAAATGCGTTGCTAACGAATTGATGACCATTATCGTGCACTATTCGCTTTGGGACACCATATCGATATATGATGTAGTGTTTAATGAACTTGATAACCTCACTCATCTTTACCTCTTTAAGTGGAACTGCTTCCGCCTATTTCGAGAAGTAATCGGTGATTGCCAGAATGAAACGGTCCCCTTTAACCGAAGGTGGGAAAATGGGACCCATTATGTCCATTCCCCAAGTTTCAAATGGCCACGATGTCGCCGATGGGTGTAAATGTTCAGGAGGCTGGTGCATATAATTTGCCTGTAATTGACACACTTGACATCGTCGGGCGTAGTCGACTGCATCCTTTACCATAGTTGGTCAGTAATATCCAATTCTCCTAAGTCGGTCGCAGAGTTTAGGACCGGGCTGATGTGCATCGCATGTCCCATCATACGCCTCTTTAAGTGCTTATTCCGCTTCCTTACTAGATAAACAACGGAGTAGTAGACCATCGTACGATCGTCGATACAACATTTGTGCTGTGGTGTTGTAGTAAAATCTCGGTGCTTTTCGTCGAATCGAATCCCTTTCTCTTACGTCTTCAGGTAAGATACCATGTAGGACATAATCAATAATAGGGAAACACCAATCTCGAACTTCGGGTTCAACACTTGTTAACTGGCGTCGCCAGCTTGTTTTCGTCGAAAGTTGGTTTCATTGTGGAATTCATTATATCTTTAGTCGATTACAGCAAATTCAAAAAGAAATGGCCTTTTTATAAGACCTCTCTTACACAACAAACAGAAAATTATAACTCTCTAGAAAATAACACAGAAATTGTTTATCAACTCCTGTTTTTGTGGGACTTTGCCTGTGCCGGGGGTGCGTTAGCCCGTGGACCACCGATTCACAAATTGTGAAGGGTTTTAGAGATTCTTTCTTCGTTTATCGAAGTAGGAATTTGAAGCGAATATCTTATCGATGTAAGATGTTCACTCTTCCAAAGATCAAGTCTGAGCTTAGATCTCTAGGAATCACCAAACGCTGTTTATGAAAGATGAAGGCTCTCTCTCTCTTCCTCAAAATCACCAAAAGCCTAAGTCTCTATGCTCCAATCTGCTCTCCCCCCTTTGTTTCATGTATAGGGAGGTATTTATAGGGATAAGAGTGCACAACAATGGAAATGGGGACGAAATAACTGACTAAGTGGATGTTCTTTGGGCACGTCAGTCTACACTGTCGCAGCTATTGGCGTGTCAGTGTGGACTGGCGCGGCCAAAGAGGCCGTTACAGCCACGTTCCCATCGTGCTTGAAACCATCCTCCCACGACTTTTAACCACTTTTTTTTGCGATTTAACCACTTGTCCACATCAGCACACGTTTCTTTTTCATCATGACACCACGTGGACTTTGAAGAATCATTCTGTAACTGTTTTGTAACCGCCACGGCAACTCCCTGTAGTTTGCGCGTCACCAAGGACTAGTGCGCTATAGGCACATTACCATGGACTGCCGTGCCTTAGACGCGTCACCCTAGGCTGCCGCGCCTTAGGTGCGTCATCACAGGCTGTCGCGCCTATGGCGCGTCACCATAGGCTGCCGCGCCTATATGTGTCGCCTGTCAGTATTTTGTCACATGCATGCACATTGTTCTCTTCTCAGCCTTGAGTTGTATTTGGATATCTATGAGCATTTTTTGACGTCTACACTAATCGGGCGAAGAGGCTGGCCGCTGTTAAGGCCGAGCTCACATCCTTTAGTTTGCTAGATTAAGCTCGACAGGGTTGATTTTGAGACGTCTTTATTTTCTTTGTTTGAATGTATTATCATGACTTTGTTTGATTAATGTATTATCATAACTTTGTTTGAATGTATTTGTCACACTTGGGCCCGCATGCCTATTAGCGCATGCAAGCCGTGGGACCCACCGAGTGTAACACACTGTTTAGCTCAAACCACTGCCAAAATTGACTAGTCGATGTTACACTTGAGTCTTTAGTATTCATTATATAAACACCTTAATTTTCCACTCTCCCACCAATGTGGGACTAAATTAGTGGGATGTCACATTTACCCTACCTTATAAAGATAACGTCCTCGTCACAGCATGACTATTAGCACATCCTAGTATCGGCGTCAGACGATCTGGACTCTAGAGGTGGCTCCTACGGACTCTAGAGATGGCTCTTACCAAATCCACACGGTGTAGCACTTAGCCTCGTATAGCACTTAGCTCCACACTTTCAGCTGGCAACTGCTCAGATACTATTTGTCACACCCCGGGCCCGCAGGCCTGTTAGCACGTGCATGTCATGGGACCCACTAAGTGTAACGTACTGTTTGGCTCAAACCACTGTCAAGATCGACTAGCCGATGTTACACTTGAGTCTTTAGCTTTTACTATATAAACACCTTAATTTTTTCCTCTCCCACCGATGTGGGACTAAATTAATAGGATGTCATATTGTCATAACTTTGTTTGAATGTATTGTCTCAAAATCAGCTTATGAATGAAGTTATGTTTTGGTTATCCGATCATCGCGTCTCAAATAGCTTGTGCACTCTCCTCTCTTGTTGACTGACACTTAAGATTTTTAGACTTAATGCTAAAATTTCTTTCCTACCCTTAGTCGTTCGAGGCGTTGGGTTGGGTTAATTACAACCGTTAAGTTGTAATTAGGTTAGGCTGTGTTGTTAAAGTGTAACAACGTAACCCAAAATGACCAATCACTTACGTGAGCTATCGGGAGAGGGTCTGAATAACGACTCATCGATTGGTAGGTCGCTGTTCAGGAATCGATAAAGCACATCGCTTGGTAAGACATTATCGACGAACAACGTCATTTGCGGGAATAACGGTGTTAGGATAATCAAATCGTTCAGGTACGTAAGAGTGTGATGACTGATCGGACAACGTCATTTGTGGGAATGACGAAGTTGATTATCAGAGGTAATCATTAACGTGATAGTTTTGTGGACCTACCATCCAATTGGAGCGGATTGGTGGGGGATTTTATCAGAGGTTTAATATTAACATGAGAGGTTTACTATTAACATGACATGATTATTACGATTAGAGCGACTTTGAGGACTTACCATCCTTTTGAAGAGGATTGGTAAGGAAATTAGATTGTTGCGATCGCAGCGACTTTGAGGACCTACCACCCTATTGAAGAGGATTGGTAAGTAGATTTGATTGCCGTGATCAGAGCGATTTTGAGGACTTACTACCCTATTGAAGAGGATTGGTAAGGAAATTAGATTGTCGCGATTGGAGCGACTTTGAGAACTTACCATCCTATTGAAGAGAATTGATAAGTTGATTGTCAAAAGTGTAGTGTTAACTTGACAGAATTTGGGTACTTGTGATTTGAACAAGATTTTGGGCTTCTTGGAATTGTCGAAACGACGTTACAGAGCTTAAGCTTGCCTTTGGGCTTCTCGGAAGTCCAATGCTCATCGTTGAGAAGATTTGGATGAACCCACATTACCTGTCCTGATGACAAGATTTATGACACCAAGCCTTTCTCTCATTGATTGTGAGGATCGGATTTAGCGATATTCAGCACTGCTTTGGGGATGAGTACTACCCCTACTAGTGCATGGACTTCAGGAAGATCTGTCCCGAATTTCAGAGTGACCATGTTTGCAGTCACGTTCTTTTGCACCTTCTCCTTTTTTAGGACTCTCACGTTGTAAATAGTTTGAATCTTATCTTTAAGGACATAGAACTTGGAAGTATGATGACTGACAAATCTATGAAATGTACAGTAGTTTGGGTCATCTTTTTTGCTCACATCTTCAGGATTTTTGATTTCTGGAAGCTTATTTCTATTGATTTGAAGGAGAGTGTCGAAGGTAGGCACTACCCAATCCTCCTTGAAGTTGTAGTGCCTTGGAAGGCACAGCTCGAAAGACTTGGTCTTCTGGCCCTGCGCCGCCTTTTGATCATCAACAGCCATGGTCTTCTGGTGCTGCTCGAAAGACTTGCTCTTCGGCTTCTAGTCATTTGATCATGTTTTCCACTTGCTCACCCTAGCGAACAAGCTCTTTCCAGGTTTGGGTTTCCACCGCGTCGATCTTGGATAGAATGTCGATCGAAAGGTTGTTACGACACATCTCAGTCAAGGTGCCTGAAGAGACTAGTTTTCGGCATTATAGTGACCGATTCTTGAATCTCTTAAAAAAGTCGTTGACCAACTCCGTCTTCTTCTGCTTGTCAGCAAGCAGGGTGGCCATCGACACTTTCGTGTCGTCGACGAAGAAACGGGCCAAGAAGAGCTTCTCCACGTTAGCCCATGTTGTGATAGAGCCTGGTTCCAGCTTGCGAAACCATTCAAAGGCCACCCTTATCAAGGTACCAATGAACAGTCGGGTTAGGATAGCACCATTCCCCATGAGAAATCCTATTTGGGATAGGAAGTAGTAGATGTGCTGTGAGGGGGAGCCCTTACCATCGAACTGGACTAAACTCATTGGTTTGAATTTTACCGGGTAGGCAACCGTTTCCCATTCGACTGGATACGATCAAACCACCCCCAGCTCATTCATGTTTCTCTGGAGCTTTAGGGCGTCGAACTAGTGGTGGCGCAATCAGACAAGATTGCAGTAGGAACTGAGGTTGAAACTTTAGTCATAGAGTTTGACCAGACAAAGTTTGACGAGTTTCTCTCCTCTCGTAAGTCCAGTCCTACTAAGGCACGAAAGTGCCGTCGAGTCTCGTATGAGACTTTAGCCCATGTGGATTCAGACCATTCCATTCGAGTTAATTTCGAAGAGGAATCTCATCCTCTAACTGAGGAGGCTCCAAAAAATAGCTGTCAGGCTAAGAGGTAGGCTGTTAAGCAAACTCAGCGAACATTGGTTGCTGATGTTGAGCAACGTCGCCAAACTTTGGCTATTGCGGAACCCACTATTAAGCTACTTTCTAGACATGCAAGACAACGTCAACGACAGAATCAGGCTCGCCGTAAGGCTCGAGCCTTAGTCTTGTTGGACGGTTTCCACTATTGGCCACAAGACAACACGTCTAAGTCCCACAAGCCTGCCGAAGGTCAATTAGCTAAAGTGCGTCAAAATGACGAACCTCACTCCTGCATCCAAAGGTGCTCGAATGACGAACCTCGTTTTCAACACGAGGCTTGTCGAAGCAATAGGCCTCGCCCATGCATTCAAATATGCTCGGCTAACGAACCCTGCTTTTAAAACGAGGCTCGTCTAAAACAACCAGTGAAAATTTGCCCTGCCGCTCAAAATAGGAAGACTCGGGCTCGACAAAGTGATAAACCTCGTCAAAAAGATGAATCTCACCTTCAACCTCAGACTAACACTGTTATAGAGAAACATTCAAGGGTCCAAGACGAGGTTCGACCTAAACGGCAAAGCCGTCCATGGAACCAAGTTCGTCTAGTCGACGAACCTCGCATCAAACACGAGGTTCGCCAAACAACTCGAGCTCATCGATCTCTAATGCATTCTTGCTCATGCACCCCCAAATTGCTAGAGCTAATTGGGGGTAGTCCTAGTACTGATCTCCGTGATTATCTTGTCCGCAAACGTAGAGCCAAATGCAGTGTCATTATAACTATGAGAGGCTCTCTCCGTAGTACTTTCTCGATGCTAATGTGGAGGGCTGGTACCTAAGCCTTCAGTCTTCGAGCGATTGTCCGAATCTTTGATAGTTGCATTGCCTAGAAGAAGACGCTTTCATCCTAGGAAGCATGAGCATGTGAAGGTGATGAATAACATGGCTAGCAAAGGCAAGGGTAAAACCCCAGCTAATTCTTCTAAGTCCTCCGATCCTGAATACTCCCCAGAACTGGGTGAAATGCTTATGAAAGGGCAAGGTGTTTATCAACACACTCGTACCCATACCAATCTGGTGATTCCATTGAATTACCGATGATTAGTGGGTATCTTCGATGATGATAATGAAGAGTCTGAAAACTCTACCATTGCAACTTCCTAGCTATCTAGCACTGACCATAGTGCACAATCAAATGTTCACATGGCCGAGTATGAAGAGGATATGATGAAAAAGCTGGAAGAACATATGGCCCCTTACCAAAATACTATCACGTTAATGATAACCTCTGATAGTCACTTCCTGCAAATTCCCCCACCAATCCTCTTCAATAGGATGGCGGGACCACAGAACTATCATGTTAATGATTATATATGATAATCACTTCCTCTAAATTCTCTTGTTAATCCTCTCTAATAAGATAGCGGGACCACAAAATTATAATGTTAATGATTACCTCTGATAGTTAATGCTTTATACTTTGTCATTTAGAGGCCTACCATATGATGTACCTCTATTCCATTTATAATCGTTATACTCTCATGTCACTGAACGACTTGATATCTCTTGCCAAGTAGTGTTCTACCATGAGATGAACACCTACTTGTTACTCGATCAAGATAGTAATCTATCATGCGATGATTCACTATATGGTCTTTTTCAAAAGTTCCATCTCCTAGAACGGTCGTTAATAGTGGCCTACCATGTGATATGCCACTATTTTAATCGCAGTCGTTATACTCTCATGTCACTGAACAACTTGATTTTCCTCGCCAAGTAGTGTTCTACCAAGCGATGTACATCTACTTGTCACCTAATCAGGATAGTGATCTATCCTGCGATGATTCACTACCTGATTTCCCCCCTCATAAGTTCTATCTCCTAGAACGGTCATTAATAGTGGCCTATCATGTGATGTGCTACTATTCTAACCTCTATTTTAATCATAGTCGTTATACTGCCATGTCACTGAACGACTTGGTTCCCTCCAAAATCTCCCATTAATCCTCTTTAAAAGGATGGCGGGTCCACAACAAAACTATCATGTTAATGATTACCTCTGATAGACAATTTTTCTCCAAAATCTCCTACCAATCCTCTTCAATAGGATGTCGGGTCCACTAAATTATACTTCGTCAAGTAGTGTTCTACTATGCGATGAACACCTACTTGTTACTCGATCAAGATAGTGATCTACCATGCGATGAGACTCGCTTTCAACTTTCCAGGTTGAGCTGTTACACTAAATGGCACAACCAAAATTGATTACAACTTAACTGTTGTAATCATGCTCGAACACTTAATCCAACTCCTTAAATTGCTAAGGATAGAGGAGAAATCTTAGCATTAAGCCTAAGAGAAACTCCTCGACAACTTATCATGCAAAGGGTAAAAGTATGGCTAATCCAACTCAAACGATAATTGGTAAAAACACTTCAAGTCCATTGATAGCTGAGGGTTTGCTAAAAATTCTAAGTCCTGATTGTCAATCCCACATGGGTCTGATGAAGTCAACACCGAATGACGAGACTCAAAAAATAGCCGGACTTCATCTCGAAGTATTGAGGTTCGCCCAGAAATGACAAACTTCACTTGCAACCACAAAGTGCACCCTAGAACATCGAAGCTCGCAAAGAGGCCAAGCTAGTCATGCAAGCTAAGTTCGTCATGCAAACTTCACCTGCAACCACGAGATTCACCCTGAAGCATCGAAGCTTGCCAAGAGGCCAAGTGCGTCATGCAAAACAAGCTCGTCATAGTCAAGAAGGTCAAAAGTATTTCAGACCTCATACAACCCAATTTGGGTCTGAAAACTTTAAAGGAGGTCTTATTGACACGGACCCACTCGTTCGTTGGCGGCTTGGAGGAGCTACCATTCATTGGTTGTTGAGGCTTTTTGCCTCTCTTGTTCTTCAAATCCGTGTTGTAACGGATCCCGTCAACTGACTCCATTGCCTTCGCGAATTGTTTCGCAAGGCGTTGACGTTGTCTTTGGCGGGCTCTCTTCGAAAGAGTCACCACGCCCTCTGCGGCGGCAGGGTTGGCCAGAGCAGATCCGACCTGATTAGGAATTGGAGGGATCTCACCCGATTCGACTTTGGCATCAAATGGGGCGAGATCTTCGTTGGTATTTTCAATATCTTCGTACCAACGAGCTTTTCTCCTGGCGGAGAACTTCTTGGACTTGCGGGGGGAGGTTGATCCGGATGAGGATGACAAGTACTCCTCGAACTTCTGCTGGTCGAACTCGTATTCGACCTCCTCCATGACCGGGATTGAGATCCGCGGCTGTGACGCTTCGATCTCGGCAGCGAGATCGTCGGCTCCCACTATGGTCGCCAGATTGTTCGCGGTGAAAATCATGTCTTTCTTCATTGTTGATTCCATTGTCATCTTAGATAACAGCTTTTTGAGTTACAAAGATCCGGTCTTTTTGTAAGATCCGGTTACAATAAAATCAAAGAAGAATAAAAAAGATTACAACTTTCTCCTTTTGCCGAACAAATCACGAGCTCCTGTTTTGCGATCGCTCGTTTGCGTGGGTTGTTTGCCTACGCCGGGTTTATCCGTTGACCACCGCGCGATCTAGATCCGGTCGGATCTACGCAGTACGACGGGTATTATTTCACCAAGGAAATAATAGCCGGGGGGGGGATTATTTCACCAAGGAAACAATCGCCCTAATCTCGGTATCAAAGACCAAGCTTTGATCCGGAGTACGCCTGCGTAGATCTGAGATCCGGTCCTCTCGAACTCCTGCCTTTTTTGGCATTGACGTTCGCCGAGCACCAGATCTGGATGAGTGAGTCCCCGATGTCCCAAAGCTTCAATCTTTTTTAGATCTGAGCCTTGAATCCTGCAGAGTTTCGCCTCCAAAAAATCTAACCTTTTCAAATGAACCAAGGGGGGCCTATTTATAGGCAACCCTTACTGTGCCTTGGGCACAAGGTGGCCGGCCACCTTGGTAGCTCGGCCACCGAGCCACCCTGAGGTGGCTCGGCCTTGGCCGAGCCACCTTGGGGTGGCTCGGTTTTGGCCAAGCCCCTCTAGGTGTTGGGTTTCTGTCGTTTTCCGTCGTTATATCTGTTTTCCGGTTCTGTGGTTGATTTGTTCGGACTCGATTCGTTGACCTGATTTGGCAGTAAATCCACTTCTGAATTTGAGTCCGAAACTGATCTTAATTCGATCATGATTCGTTCGAGTCCGCTCTTGGTTGGATGACTCGTTGATTCCTCAACCTGTTGGCTTGATTCCGCACGCGAGTGGATTCATTCCGTTGTTTGCGTGCGGTTCGTTAGCCTCGTAGCCTCGTTAGTCCGCTTCATCGCGTATCGTTTGGCTTCGGTGTTTGCGGGCTAACGGTCATGTTTGGATACATCGCCCGATGGTCTGTTTGTCGAATCGGCGTCGTCGAGCTGTGTTAAGGGACCTATAGGTAGTTTTATACGCCTACAGAGAGTCGCCATGCAGCGGAACTCAACATTGAAAGATAAAGTTCATTATTGAATGAAACGGATCTACGAGACTCAGAGCTCGTCATTGGATACGAGATTCGAGGTTCACTAGTGGATATGGAATTCGGAGATCGTCATTGGATACGAGGTTCGAGGTTGGCTAGTGGATACAGGGTTCGAAGCCCGTCATTGGACACGAGTTGAACTCTAGCTGTCAAAGATGAAGCTCGTCATTGGATACGAGGTTCGAAACTCGTCATTGGATACGAGGTTCGGAGTTCATCATTGGAGGTGAAGTTCGTCAATAAAACCAAAGCTTGTCATTGGATTTAAAGCTCGTCAGTGAAGACGAAGCTCACGAGGCTTGCCACGCAGCAAGGCTCGACATCAAGGACGAGGTTCGCCAACACAGTGAAGTTTGTCACCCGCATTAAATCAGATTGTAACGGTCATGAAGACCCAGTCAGCCACATAGAATAAATTCAAGGAGTTAGTTACGCCACGACTTCATAATTTTAGTGCATCAGTTACGCCCACGACTCCACTATTGTAGCACGTCGGTTACGTGCTCAAAAACCTATAAATAGCCATCGATGGCTACAGAAAGAGGGGATCTTTTTTGGAGATTTTCAAGCTTGGACTTAGAGAAGCATCAGAGATCAAAGTTTCTACACATTGATCCGGAGTACGAACCTCGATTCCAGCCTGTTAACAAAGGTCAGAAGCTCTTACAATCTTGATCTGATCGTCAACGGGAGGCAAGCTCGAGTCAAGCATCGGGGGAAGCATCCTTTCGCCACCTAGAATCCACCTTAAACTAAAGAGAAGCTGAATTAATCTTCTCTTCCTCTGTAATCAAGAGAGAGTGTGAGTGGTTGTAAGGGTTTCGTACCAAGTGATCGAACCCATTTCTTAAAATAAGAAAATCAATCTCAACATCAATTTTTCGACCCTACAGACGATGGCGACCACAGTGGGAGCAGCTATTCTCTCCGACAAGATGGTGATGGCGCAATCAGACAAGATTACAGTGGGAACAGACATCAAAACTCTGGTCATCGAATTTGACCAGTCCAAATATGAGGAGTAACTCTTGGTCTAGTCCCATGAAGGCACGAAAGTGTCGTCGAGTCTCGTATGAGTCTTCAGCCCAAGTGGCTTCTGATGATTCAACTCGAGTTAGTCTCGAGGAAAAGTCCAAGCCCCTCAAAGAGGAGGCTTCAGAAACTAGCCGTCAGGCTAAGAAATGGGCTGTTAAACATTCAGCTGAACTTCGGCTTTTACCAGCCAAATTATGGCTTTGGATGACGAACCTCGCTCAGTTCTGACTGAAGCAATTTTCGTTATTCTATTGTCGAGACGCGCTCGACAACATCGGCGTCAGAACCAAGCTCATCGTAGGGCTCGAGCTTTGGTCTCGCTAGACGGTTTCCACTATCGACCGAAGGTTAATCAACCTAAGGTCAACACTTCTGACGAGGGTCAGGTGAATGAGGAATGTCCGAATGACGGATCTCATCCTCGTACCCTAGTAAACTCAGAACACGAACCTCATCCTCAAAAAGAGGTTCAACAAAATCAACAAGCGGTTCATACCGAGGTTCATCAAGAACACGAACCTCAAGTTAAGAACCGACCGAGAAGACGAACTCACCAAACTCGTCCTATCAAAGAACCTCGTCGTGCAAATGACGGAGTTTGTCAACTTACCCAAGGTCGTCAACCTCTATCATTTAGAGGGTCTCGCTTGGGTAAAGCCATGATGACAGAATTGACTGGGGGTTGCCCAGCTGGTGACCTTCGGGATTATCTCACGCGCAAATATAGCATGAGTCAGATGCAATCACATTGCTGCTGTGAAAAACTCATATCTGCGGTGCTTTCCCAATGTCCATGTGGGGAGTCAATGCGTAAATCTTCAGACTTCGAACGATTGACTGAATTGCCAATGGTCTCATCATCAAGAAGAAGATGCTTTCGTCCAAAGAAACAAGCACCCAAGAATTGCCACATTGAAGTGACGATCAACATGGCTAGCAAGGGTAGAAGCAAAATCTCAGCTGATGATTCTGAGTCTTCTGATTTTGAAAGATCTCCCGGATTATGAGAGGCACTTATTAAAAGCCAAGGCGTTTACCAACATACTCATTCTCGTACTGGGGCAATGATCCCATTAGACTACCACAAATTAGCGGGTTTATCCTGTGGTGTCGATGAAGAACCTGAAAATTTAGCCATTGCTACTTCTCAGTCCTCCAATACCGACCAAAGTGAGCAAGCAAGTGCTCACATGACAGGAAAAGAAGATGAACTCTCGCGACACCTGGAAGAGCAACAATCAACCATCTTGAAGTAGCAGGAGTCTATCAGACGTCTGGAAGCAATAGTGGAAAGACTCCATGAGGAGAAGGAAAAGAAGAAGAAGAAGACTCATTCCCAAGCCTCAGGATCTAGGCGTAGAAGACCTTCACCTGTTGATGAAGATCGCTATGATGAAGACGATGAAGAAAGGGTTGTGAAAATTCATTCTGAATCGTCCGTAGCTGAATCTAATCCTCATACGAAAATACAAGATCAGAAGTGGGAGGATTTCCAGAAGCAGCTTGACGCACTGAAGCTTCAAGAAAATTTCAAAGAGTTGGGGGTGTCAAGACCCTATCCAAGTGAATGGGATGCGATCCCGTATCCTCCAAAATTCAAACCACTCAACTTGGTACAATTTGATGGCAAAGGTTCTCCTACCCAACACATTTATTATTTCTAAGCACAGACCGGTCATATAGTGGGTAATGACCCTATTATGACTCGACTTTTCATTAGTACTCTGAAGGGGGTGGCTTTTGAATGGTTTTGCAGACTTGAACCGGGCTCAATCCAAAGTTGGAGAGATTTACAGAAGCTTTTCTTAGCCCGATTCTTTAATGATGACACTGAAGTGTCTATGGCTACATTATTGTCTGAGAAATAGAAGAAAACGGAGTCGGTCAGTGACTTCATCAAGAGATTCAGAAATCGATCGTTGCATTCACGCGATCAAGTTTCTGAAGCTACTCTCGTGGAAATGTGTCGCAACAATCTTTCCATCAATATCTTATCCACGATGGGCGCTATTGAAGCCTGTTCATGAAAGGATTTGGTTTGGCAAGGAGAGCAGGTGGAAAACATGCTCAAAAGGATAAATGCTGAAGAGCCTCAAGATTCCCAGCCTAAAAAAGGAGGTGGTAAAGGTAATTATAGTTCCCAAAAATAGTCAAAAGGGAAAGACACCTTAGCTGTTGAGACAGCCCCATCCCCGAAGTCTTCTACCAAGCAAAAGGGAAATACATCCGACAATTGTTTTCAGAAGAAATACGATTTCAAAGATGAGCATGTGGTTTCTATTCTTACATCTTTGATCAAGATGATTAAGATCAAGCTGCCGGAGGTAAAGCGGAACACAGAAGTATCAAGGACTGATGATCCTAACTTTTGCATGTACCACAGAATGGTGCATCATCCAACTAAATCTTGTTACGTCCTGAAAGACAAGATTCAAGCTTTATTAGACGCAGGTGTGATGACCCTTCAAGCTGAGCAAAAGAAGGTGTCTGCGAATATGGTGTCACTTCAATTTGGGGATTTCGCAGAAGTACAAATACAAGATGACGTGCAACAAACTCCTCAAGCGGAGGTGAGGGTGGTGAACTTCGACCCGTATCAGAAGAAAGAGAAGGGGATGGTCCCTTACACTACTCCTAAAGATGAATTGATGTGGGTTCATCCTGACTTATTAATAGACGAGTAGTGGACATCGGCAAACTCAAAGAAGCCTAGAGCCACGCGAAGATCTTGCAATGCCGTTTCAGCCGTTCCAGATGAGGGGGTTAAAACTTGGTCACTTAACAGTTCTGAGAATGAACAGCCAGCCTTCGCTGCACAGCCTACACAGGTATCAGGAACCCGCAGAGGAAAAGAGTATTTGAAAAAATATTCTGAAACAGCGGCTACACCACCCAGACCAGGGAAAGAAGTAGCAGAGCAAACTCAACCTAAGGAACTTCGTTACAACAAAGCACTCAGGAAAGATGTGTCGGAGAATTCAAAAGATCCTTTTCGGTTTGATGTGCTGGCTTAGTTAGCCAACATCTCAGCAAGGATTACCTTGTTTGAGCTCCTACGTTTATCTCGATCAACGAGAGAAGCTCTCCGTGAAGCATTGGCGGACAACAAAGCTTTCCTCACTCATTTTCCACCAAATCCAACCGGAGCAACGCTGGAAGAAGCTTGTCCTCAATGTTGTCAAGTTTTTCGAAGAAGAATACCATGCATCACCTTTTCTCAAGAAGACATGCATGTGAGAAACCCGAAACATGATAAACCATTGTACTTCACAGGGTACATCGGCTCTATTCGGGTAGACAGAATTCAGGTTGATCCTGTTTCTGCTTTGAGCATCATTCTATTGTGGCTCGTTCATCACCTTGGAATTCCTCTGCATCGTTTATCAAAGACGAGAACCACCATATATGGCTTCAATGCCTCTAATACTCATCCCGTTGGCAAAATCAAACTCAAATGTCAGATGGGTGACTTGAGGACGGATGTTACCTGCTACGTCATCAACGCAGAGACATCTTACAACTTGTTACTGGGTCGACCATGGATCCATAACAATTTGATTGTTCTATCCACTCTACACCAATGCATAAAATATGTAGGTGAGAGTGGTGAAGTAAAAACAGTGGTCGTAGAGAAGCAACCATTCAAGGGGGTAGAGAATTATTTCACGGATTCTATTCATTATCTTGATGGTGAACCATTTGAGGCACCACTGATCGAAGAACCAGATAGCGGTAATGAAGCCGATATCGAGTCTGAACACGAACATGGTCTTGTTTTTAATAACTTAGAACCCGTCGTAATCGGCCTTAAAGATTTGGATGTAAATGATCCTGTCTATAAAGACAGCGGAGTTATCTTTAATAATAATGATTTAGCTTACTTCTCGCGTGTGGAATTAAATCCTAACATGCCAGGTACAAACGCTGATGTGATAGCGGATCCGCTATCCAAGTTATATGCTGAATCAAACTTGTACATGCTGATTCAGTCGTCTTTTGTGACAAATCGACGACAAACAGAATCTTCGCAAGCGGTCTTCATAGTACCGGCTAAGTCAAAAAGACGTTATCTTCGGAAAGAGTGATGGCCCGGTGCAAACCATTTTGGAGGAATACGAGAAAGAGAAAAGGGATCCGTAATTCTCATACTTTACTCCAACAACTCGAAAGCTTATGAAGAATATGGGATACGATTTCATCCATAAACAGGGCTTAAATTTCGACAGAAGGATCCGGACACCGATACGATCTGCGTTTGTCCCAGAAAGAAAGCCAAAAGATTATTATCACAAAACTCATAGTGGATTGGGTTATGAATCTCCACCGTTTATGCTGCGTTTCGGGACTAAAGGAGAGTCAGATGATGATTCTTTCACCTCGTCTTCTGAATCCAATTGCTGGGAATCTGATACTAGTACAGGAGCTATATTCAAAGTACTCATGGCTAACATGACCTCAGTATGTTCGATAGAAAATCAGGAAGATGATCAATTACTTTTGTTTGATGATCCATTAAGTCGACAGCTCGGTATATAGTGGGAACATCATTTTGAACAACGCGAACCCCCTACCGATGACAAGGTGATTCAGGTGAACATGGGAGATGAGATTAATCCAAAACCCATATTCATAAGTGATACCTTATCGCCAGAAGAGAAAGAAGATCTCATTACTCTAATACGAGAGTATATTGATGTCTTCGCCTGGAATTACGAGGATATGCCAGGGCTTGATCCCCAAGTGGCTATGCATCGATTAAACATCAAACCAGATGTCAAGCCTGTTAAACAACAGCAAAGGCGATTTCGGGCCCAAATCATGGAAGCAATTAAAGCTGAAGTCAAAAAGCTCATCAAATCAGGATTTATCCTTGAAGAGCAACATCCTGATTGGGTGGCCAACATTGTCCCCGTCCTAAAAAAAGAATGGGAAGATTTGAGTGTGCATCGACTTCCGTGACTTGAATTCAGCTTATCCTAAAAATGATTTTCCGTTACCTATCACGGACGTTATTATTGACAATACGTGTGGGTTTGAGAGGATGTCCTTTATGGATGAATTCTTAGGGTACAACCAAATCAAAATATATCCTGATGATGAAAAGCGTACATCCTTCGAACACCTTCAGGGATATACTGTTATACAGTAATACCCTTTTGGTTGAAAAATGCGGGCGCCACCTACAACGCGCTATGACCTCTATCTTCCAAAAACATTTTACGAATAACTGTGGAATGTTATGTTGATGACTTGGTTGTCAAAAGTCGTGATAAGGGAAACCATTTACACGACTTGAAAACAATGATTGATCTTATGCGGGCGCACCAGCTCAAGATGAATCCAACTAAGTCATTCTTAGGAATGGCTAGTGGTAAATTTCTCGGGTTCGTGGTCACAGCTAACGGAATTCGTTTGGACCCAAATAAAGTCAAGGCCATCCAAGAGCTACCACCTCCCTGGAATCTTAAGGAGCTTCGAAGCTTATAAGGATGATTGGCGTATATTCCCAGGTTCATTTCTAACCTATCCGGGAAATGCCAACCATTCTCAAAACTAATGAAGAAAAGAGTATCCTTTATGTGGGAGAGGCTTGTCAGAAAGTGTTCGAGGAGATTAAGCAATAACTCTCCAATCCACTAATATTGGTCGCACCAAAGCCAGGTAAACCTTTCTTGATATATATCCGCGCTATTGATCATGCATTAGCAGGACTCTTGGCACAAGATGATGAAAATGGCCATGAACAAGCCGTCTACTATCTCAGTAGGACACTATCGGGTGCTGAACCTCGTTATCCTCTCATTGAGAAAGAATATTTGGCGCTGGTCTTCACAGTTCAGAAAATGCGACATTATTTGGTTGGGCAAACCATACATGTCATTTCTCAGGTCAATCCTATTCGGGTATTCATGACGCAGCCCAGCGCATTGAATTAGCGACTCCAGGTGGGCTTTGTTGCTTTCCCAATATGACATCTACTTCAAACCTCAAAAAGTAGTGAAAGGTCAGACTATTTGTGACCTTATGGCTAATCATCCGCTAAAAGAAAAGGCCGAATTATACCAGGACATACCTGATGAGACATATGAAGCAAACATCGTCTCTAGAGAACAAGTATGGCAATTGTACTTTGATGGTGCAGCAAGGACAAGTTCTACTGGTCAGGTTATAGCTGGAGTGGGGGTTGTCTTTATCTCTCCCCAAAACCACATACTCCCACGCGCTGTTTCTTTAACAGAGTCGTGTTCTAACAATGCGGCGGAATACAATGCTTTGTTGGTTGGCTTGGATATAGCCAAACAGTTGAGGGTGAAACGCTTAGAAGCACACGGTGATTATCGACTCATTGCTAATCAAATGAAGGGAGAATATGAGGTTAGGAATGAAGACCTTGTTCCTTACCATACCGCAGCAATCGCATTGGCCGATTCCTTTGAGGGCTTCTATATGACCATGTACCCCATCTCAAGAATACCTATGCTGATGCATTGGCATCACTTGCGGCTACCTTAGCTCTACCTGAAAGAACTACCCAGCAGGTCACAGTGACAAGCAGACAATTATTCAAATCAAAGCATGCACTACAGATCAACGCAGTTGAAGCGGAACCTTTAACACTCGAACCTAAAGATTGGTGATTTCTGATCATCAATTATGTTTTATACGGTTTATTGCTTGAAGACATCAAAGAAAGAGAATCTATTCGTAGATAAGCACCTAGATTCTATACTTTAATTCTCATCCCAGATTTTGTATCGAAAGTCGTACGATGGACTTTTGCTTCGCTGTTTATCAAATAGAGAAGCAAAAGAAGCCCTTAAAGAGGCTCATGATGGCATCTGCAGAGCTCATCAGCCCGGTCCTAAGTTGTGGGACTGACTACGTAGATTGGGTTATTATTGGCCTAAAATGGTACAAGACGCTGTTGCTTATGCCAAACGATGCCACGCCTGCCAGATACATGCTAATTACATGCATCAACCACCCGAGCATCTTCATCCTTCAACCACTTCTTGGCCTTTTGAAACGTGTGGAATGGACATTGTCAGCCCAGTGACACCACCCTCTTCCAAAGGACATCACTTTATTTTGGCGATAACTGATTGCTTTTCTAAATAGGCAGAAGCAATCCCGTTGAGAGAAGTCAAAACGAGTGATGTTGTTAAATTATTAAAACATCATATCGTATATAGGTACGACATTCTGAGACGTATCATTCATGACAATGGGCCCCAATTCGTTAGCCGAGCCTTCACCCGATTTTGTGATAAATTCAGGATCAAGAGTTTGGCTTCAATGGCTTATAATCCTGCTGTTAACGGGCAAGCAGAAGCATTTAACAAGACCATCATCAGAATTCTCACTATAGTGGTTTCGATGAACAAAAGAGATTGGAACGAGAAATTGGGTCAGAGTTTGTGGGCTTATTGCACAACGGTTCGAACACCGACAGGAGCGACACCATATTCCTTGGTATACGGATGTGAAGTCGTATTACCATTAGAAATCAAAATTCCCTCTTTGCGGATAGCACTCGCAATTGGTATGACGACGAAAGAGAGTCATCGCCGACGTCTTGAAGAATTGAAAGCGCTTGATGAAAAGCGGCTATTGGCTCAGCAACACATTGAGCTTTATCAAGCTGGGATTTCCAGAGCATTTGATAAGAATGTTAAATACCATACATTTAAAGAAGGCGACTTGGTTCTTGCAGTTCAGTGCCCGATGATATTGAACTCCAAGAAGAAAGGAAAGTTTGAGCCAAAGTGGGGAGGGAGGGCCATTTGTAGTAGAAACTGTCTACTCGAATGGAGCCTATCATCTTATCACCCAAGATGGCGACAAACTTATGATGCCTATCAACGGTAAATTTCTAAAGAAATATTACCCGTAGACTTCATCATCAAATGTACCTTGTCACGGAAGAAGAAACAAATAAAGGTAATGATTTCTTTATTTCATCTTCTCCAAATTTCCCTCACTAATCCTCTTCAATAGGATAGTGGGACTGTTATTGTGCTAATTCTACCTCTGATTACTGATGGTCTTCCAATAGTAATCTACTATGTGATGTGTTGCTCTCCTAAAACGTCATCATCTTCCCAGATTACGTTCGTTTTCCTAACTTAGGCCTACCAAATGATGTGCCTTCGTTTCTTTCAACATCATCATACTTCTAAAGTCACTGAATGATGTAATTTTCCTAACGTCGTTATTTTTCCAGATGACATTCGTTTTCCTAACTTAGGCCTACCAAGTGATGTGCCTTCGTTTCTTTCAACATCATCATACTTCTAAAGTCACTGAACGATGTAATTTTCCCAACGTCGTTATTTTCCCAGATGACGTTCGTTTTCCTAACTTAGGCCCACCAAGTGATGTGCCTTTGTTTTTTTCAACATCGTTATATTCTAAAGTCACTGAACGATATAATTTTCCAAACGTCGTCATCTTCCCAGATGACGTTCATTTTCCTAACTTAGGCCTACCAAATGAGGAGCCTTGGTTTTCTTTACCTTAAGTCATTAAACGACTTGATATTCCTAACGTCGCCATTTTTACAAAATGATGTTCGACGAGTCTGCCATGTGTTGAACTTCGTCCTTAATACTTAGTTATATTTTGGACCTTGTTATTATACATTTGATCTAGGTTCAAAAAGAGACTAAGGAGAGAAGAGAAATCTTATAGCATTGAAGTCTAAGAGAAACTCTTTGACAACTCATCATACTGAGGGGAAAAGTATAGCTAGTTCAACTCAAACAGCAGTTGGTAAAGACCACCCAAGTCTGTTGACAGCTAAGGGTTTGCTAAAAATCCTAAGTTATAATGCTTCAGTTATGCAAGAGAACAATATGTGGATAAAATATAAATTTTATTCATATATAATTGAAGATACAGAAACTCAAAGTACATAGATTGAACTTAGAAGACTCGAACTATAATACGAGGTTCAGTCACAAGTTCTTTCAGCTACAATATGAGGTTCGGTTACAGGTTCTTTTGACAACATTCGGACTACAGTACGAAGTTCAGTTACAAGTTTTTGACGACCTTCGAAGATTGCACTACGAGCCTCGTCTGCAACAAACTCGCTGTCATGTTGTAGAAGTTCCATCTTCCGTTCATGGGCATGATGTCTTCCCCATACCCAACTTTGAGCTTTGGAGCTTGTAGCACACATTTACCTACTTGGGTAAACTGACTACTAATTGAAACACCACAAGCTCTAAGCATAGGATCAACACTTCTCCCATCTTCGCAGAACGTGAAGGAAACTCTAACATTGTTGCTGACTCCTCCGAAAAGAGGCACTTCACTGAGTCTGTGAAGCTGCCGCATAGGCCGAAGTCTAGAGAAAAGACCATCTTGGGGGAGCATGACATGTCAAAGCAGCAAGCATATTTGAATTTAAGATATCTCTTCGAGATTACATTCAAAAGTCCAACAAGTTGTCGAAATATATCCTGATTTTGACTCTGGAATACTGAGAAATTCTCAAATGAGCGAGCTACTAAAAAAAACCAAGTGATCAGGGATCGGGTCAGAAAAGTTACCTAAAGCGACAACGTCATCAACTTTGCCTACCTCACCGGCAACGATTATCGGAGCTTAGAATCTAATAGGAAGCAAAGGTGGAAGTCTTAAGGTGGTTTGTTTCTCTGAATTATTTTGGAAACAAGGCACAGAAGAGGAAGATGAATCCTCTCGAAAAGTTATGACCTATTTATAGTCAAGGGAGCCAACCAAGTGGCTGGGATGCGTTACACGAATCCCTAAACACCGAATCGCCAAAAGGTGCTAAGAACGAAGCGACACAATCAATTGCGTTCGTAATTAATGCCAAAGAAAACGTGACTCGAAGCAACGCATTAAGTACTCAAGACTTAACGCTGACGAGATGAAATGACGGATTCTTGTGGATTAATAGTCTTGGAACTGTTAAAAGTTTCCACGTCGTTCAACGAGATTTATTCTTGTTCCTAAGTCAAAAAAAAATAACGAAGGTCGCTATTTCAAACTGGACTTAAGTATTGAAACTCGATCGAAAGCGCATTCGAACCTCGTCTTTGATGGAGGCCATCCTTCTATTCGAACTCAAGTGTTAAGACTTGACTGAAATAAGATCCGAACCTCGTCTTCGACGAAGGTCGTTCTTCTAATTAAACTCAAATATTGAGACTTGATCAAATTTGGAATCCGAACCTCGTCTTCGACGAAGGACGTTCCTCTAATTGAACTCAAGTGTTGAGACTTGATCAAAATTAGATCCGAACCTCATCTTCGACGAAGGTCGTTTCTTGAATTTTACTCAAGTATTGAGGACTCGATTGAAATCGGATTTGAACCTCGTCTTCCACGAAGGTCATTCCGATAATTAGGTTCAAATACCGAGGATTAATTGAACGAGGTTAGAACTTCGTTACGTCAAATACAAATTGGAATTCGAATCCAACCTCGTATCAAAGTAACAAGGTTCGTACTTCAAATCGTAAATCAAAAAACAACGAAGTTCGTGAACTTTGGTATTAGATTATGCATCGAGATGCAAAGTAGAGTTAGTGAACAAAGATGTCCGAAATTCTACTTATAAAAAGAAAACCTATGAAGAAAAGGGTTACAAAAGTTCGATAAAGAAAAATGGAACTAAATGGACCCAGCAATCTGACAAATTTCCTCAGCGAGTTTAGCTATGGATTCCTGGTTTTCTGCCTCAACATCAGCTAAAGCATGTCTACGCAGCTCCTCATCGGAATAGACGCTCATGTCATTCTTAGCTTTTTCTAGCTGCTCCATTCGATCAATTTCAGCTTGAAGCAAGGGTTGATGTTGCATTTGCTTTGAAGCCAATGTCTGCTTCATATCCGTCATGCCTGCCAATTCAGCTTCAGCCTCTGCTAATTGGGCCTGAAGAGCCTTGAGTTGAGCTTGAAGATGGTCGACCTTACGTTGCTTTTGAAGTTTAGCGTTTGCAACCTTTCTACCCTCACGAGACAAATTCTCTTCGATCTCTTTGAACTCCTTAATCTGTTGCTTAGTCTCAAGCAATTGATGGTTAAGTTCAAATAAGGAGTCATCCCTTTGCCGCATAGTTTGCACGGCCTGTTCCTCAGCCAAAGGGTAAAGAGATCGAGACCGACGATTTTGCCATTAATTGAAAAGATCTTCAACATTGGTCGGGTGAAACCAATACGATAATACTGCAAGGTCAGAGGTCAAATTCTTCATCAAGTTCAAGAAAGGCACCAGCACCTCTTTAACCTCTGCAAAATTCCCTCCATGGTCCAAAACTTGAACGGAAGATTCTCTCAGGATGCTGAGAAAGTTCTTCGATATTTTTGATACGACAAAATTTCTCGTCAAAGGTGGAGGAGAAGCATGTGTGCTACTAGAGGACACGGTTGCATGAGTAGCAGCAGAAGAAACTCTAGCTGTTGTGAAGACTGGCGGCGCATGGCACACGGTGGGAGTGTTAATAGTTGTAGCAACCATTACAGTAGTGGTAGGAGCAGCAGCGACTGCGGTACTTGGTACGACGCAGATCTCAGTTATCGCAATGGAACTCATAGACATAACGCCTGTATCCATGGTGGCTGTAGCTTCAGCTATGGTGGTTGGTGTAGATTCATTGCCCTCGGCTTCTTCAAGAGCAACGTCGGATTATCAGCTGCGCCTACTTCTATAGCCGGACTTGAAGGCACCCTACTTTTAGTAGGATCATCAGAAGCTGGTCTCGCCTTAATACCTACATCGGTAAAGGCAGTGGAATCTATGGAAACAACTAAGCATGTCAGTGTAATCTCTAAGAGCATCTCCAATATCGGAAGCAGCAGGTATGTGGCTCCCGTACTCGTCCACATGAGGAGATCTATGAGATACACTCTCATTTAGAGCCGCGTCTATCTCTTCCTGAGTCTCATGAGGGCTAGGTGGAGTGGTTTCCTCTACCCCAGTACTCTCTTCAGCATGTAAGAACTCTTTGAGCCCTGGTACGGCTTCGCCTAGAAGCATTTTCGGATCTGTATCGACGTCGGATGTAACACAACCCCGAAGAATTTACGTTGAAGTTCGGAACCGCTGCGTTGGCCATACAATGCCACTTGCAATAAGCAAGTGTGGTCCGAAGCTGTGGATTTTGTGGTGGAAGCAAGAAACGAGCACCTATGCCACCGGCAATAGTCCAATACCAAGCTCTGGCCCCAATGATTAAGCTACAACCCTCAGATATCAGTTGAGTATTGGGATTACCAATGTACAACTGAGTGTAGCCGAATTAGTGAGCAAGCGACAAGGCAGGTAGGGCTCCAACATGCATACTGGGCCGAAACAATAAATATGATACCCGGGACGAATGGTCATAAGCCACATGAAGTAGCTAAGTGATAGAGAAGAATAACCCTGACCATTTGATGCATCCACGACAGCCTGTCCATAGCTGGTTCTAGGGAAATGAGGAAAGCCTCGATTGAATTCCCATCTCTTGTGGTCGCGGAGAATGCACATTATCAAGGCCAAGTAATGGTGCTCCCAGTCTAAATTCTCCAACCTTTGAATGAAGTGAATGATTCACCCTCTGTACGAGCGAAAGGCGTGCCCATAAGGGTTGGACAATGCAGAACAACCTATGCCATGAAATAAGTGTATGGCAAGCCAACCTTTGGATTCTTGTTGCCACGACAGAATTGGTAACATAAACTCCACAATCCATAGTGGATGCGAGAAATCATGGCAGGAAGAAGGGCATAGGAACGGCCGTGCGCTAAACATACGGCTGGGAACACCACTTCCATTGGCAGCAAGTCGAAACTTCTAGAAACAACGACGACTTGATGAAGATATCTTGCCAGCAACGCCTTAGAAGAGATAGGCTCCCTACCATGAAAGAAGTAACTCTCAAAGGTGGTACCAACAGGGTAACCTTGTTCATCTGATTCCAATACCTGATGCATGGGCGGATAAGTAAGTAAGTACCCATCGTGATAATTCACTCGCGTCGCAAGGACCCAAGGGAACCACGGGGTCATTTTTATGCTCCAAGTTCTTGAAGAGATATCGGGCCCAAATGTTATGGCTAAGGAGTCTTTCACCCCTCTTATTAAGCCATCCCTCCATGTTCATACAAATGTGGTAATGACACATTACTTCCTAAAAGATCTCTACCACTTGGGGTTGTTCCTTCTCTAAAGCAACTAACTCCTGTTGACCTGGGATATACTCCTCATACGAATAGTTCCTGTTCGGTAGCCCAGAGACTTCTTCCATCTCATGAAGAGCAATCCCTATCTCTCCATCAGGAGTAAAGAAAGTACGGGTTGTAGGATTATATAATTCCAAACTACCAAAGAACTGGTGGGAGTTATTGATCAACCCGAATTATGTCGCCCTAATGGGCGCATAAAGACCAAAACTTTTGCAGATCTTCTTGGTTCTCCTGCAAAATGTATTCGGTGATACGAGGCCACTATTGTGTAGGACTCCAATGAGACCAGCCTGGAGTTCTAAAGTCCTTAGCAGGGAATTGGTCGTTTCTCCTAAAGAACGCGCGACCAAAAGTGTTAGCCTCTTTAGCAGTCTTACTAATCGGGAGTTCTTTCTAAAAAAAGCACAGGGTGAAATCCGGTAATGTAACGTCCACCACTATCTATCTTGGCGCCGCTACGAGAAAAGTGGCCACATATGACCCCATCTTGTACTGGAGTTAAATCCCAGTCCATTCTCCTAGGAGCCGATACAATCTTCAAAGCAGTAAGAGAGACGTCACGCTCCATCCGAGGCAAGAACAAGTTTCGCCCGTTTATAGTTCTAAGCCATTCGTAAGTCCCGATATCCAACAAGTTAGGATCCTCTGAAGAGTCTCCGAATAAGAGAACAGGCTTCACAATAGGTTCACGATTGATAGACTCTAAGGGAGTATCGGTGATCATACGCCTAAATGTGGAAACTGAAGGGTCAGAAAGAAGATCCACTTCTTCTAGCCCCTGTTCTCCGAATAGAGGAATACTCTCAAGAGAAGAATAATGAGGATGAATGGCAATCGTCTGAGTACCATCCGCTCCGAAATCACCACGTTGAGGAAGTAGAGTAGAAGGATATATGACTACACAAAAAGACAAACAAGAGCAACAGTCACGGCCAAATAACACGAAGGTCATTCTGACAACGAACGTCGAAATTCGTTCGAATAACGAGGTTCATCAGTTCAGCGAGGTTCATTGGAGAACACGAAGTTCATCATCTGAAGAAAAAATTCACTAATCCAACGAACGTAGTCAATGAAAAGAAGAAGCTCATCATAAAAACGAATTTCGTTTAACAATCCTAGAGCGTGACCCTCGTCAGGATAGCCAACGATGTTGGACATGTGAAGTTCAACTTGCGGATAAAGCTCGTCGAAAGATGAAACAAGTCATAGAGACGAGAATCATCGATGACGAGCCTCATCCAGCCAAAAAGACATCATCTTTATGATGAGTCAGGAAGAAACTGTTCATCTTCCTCAAAGAAACCCAAGTCTAAAATAGACAGGGTTGACATCTCTCAGAACGCAAATCGTGCGTTTAAGATCTATTACCTGAAAAGGTGGGTAGAACGCTAGGTTCGTGCGAAGAGTCAGCAACCTTCTTACCCTTGCTCTTGCTTCGGTCTACAGCGGTCTTAGGGGCCATTGATTTTGCTTGAAGGGTTTGCGAAGAAAGAAAGATTGGAATGTTTTCGGTAAAAGCTGCTGTCTTCATTGATTTGTGATCTGTTACAACTTCGATCGTTACAACAGAATAAAAAATGAAAACAAATGATTACAACTTTTCTAAAAATAAACACGAGGTCCCGTTCTGGTTCGGTCTCGCTTGCGTGGGTTGTTGGCCTGTGACGGGGACGTTAATATCCGTGGACCGCCGACTCTTCAAGATCCTCCCGGGAAAATCCGGCAGAGCTTCGTCTATCCGCGTGGGATATAGAAGCAGAACTTCGTCGATCCGCGTGAGATCTTAGAAGTTTAAAGCTTATGCCTCGGTTAAACGAGGCACTAGCTCTTCTTAGTAGTCACCGCTAATGGGCAATACTAAGGACAGAAGGGGGTGAATGAAGGAAAAGATGAAGACCTCTCGCTCTTCGATCCGGCAGGGCTTCGCTGCTCTTCTCCAAAATTCCAGATCTCGAGGTTAAACCCAAGACCAGAAATTCCTCTCCAAAAATCCGAGCCAAATCAAGAGCCCAGAGAATGGAGGCCTAGAGGGCCTATTTATAGGAAACCAAGAGGGGGGGTGGCTGAAAAATCTAAGGACACCCCATGGGGTGTCTAAAAAATCTAAGGACACCCCGTGGGGTGTCTCAAAAAAATCCGAGACACCCTTGGGGTGTCTCGGAATTTCCGAGACACCCTTGAGGTGTCTTGGATTTTCCGAGACACCCTTGGGGTGTCTTGGATTTTTTCAGACACCCCCGGGGTGTTTTATGTTGGTTGAGACGCCACCGTTGTCCCGCCGTTGACTCGCCGTTGACTTGCCGTTGACTTTTCGTCCGAACTCGGATTTGAGTGATTTCGGATGCGTTGGAATCGTGACGGCGAGCTCTGTAGGCCCCGATGGTTGGATTATCAGTGGGGTGATCGGGGCATGGCGGGCGTTGGCCCAATTGCGGTGGTCGCGGGGTTTTCAGTCAATCCGTATCCCCGTGATTCTGACATTCTGTCGGCTCACGTAGTCCGTCGGTTCACTTCAGGCGTTTACCGACGTCGTTGGAATTCTTGTGAGCCGGGTAGTGACGTTCAATCGTTGCTCGTTAACACTGAGCTATGTGCGGGGACCTATCGGCAATTTTCGATGCCTACAGATACCCCCTCCAAAGTGTTTCGGACTCGTTTCTTTTATAGAAGAGACCGGAATACTTTGGATATGATTGGTCCAGCCTTCAGTCGGCATAAGGGACCTGTGGGTCGCTTCAACTCTCGGCTCCTTCGATCTTCGGTTTATCCGGTGCTTTGTCGAATAACCGAAGTTGTTCCGGCGCTGCATTTATTGCCTGGCCGTCGTCGGAGTCTCGAGTTCACAGCTGGTGGGTTGAGTTTGGCTCGTGTCATTGAATTGACTTTTGAACTTACTATCCCTGTCACATCGTGTTGACCTGGGGTTTCGGATCACTGGGGGTTGACTTTTTGTCGCAATGCACCGATTTGGCGTTGACCTAGGGTTACGCGTTGACCGGCGTACACCCTAGGGTTTTGAAACCGCTTGGGTTGACTTTTGTCGTCACGTGTTGACTTTCGTCGCCACGTGTTGACTTTTGACGCAACGCGCTGTCTGGCGTTGACCTAAGGCTACGCGTTGACCGGCGTCCACCTTAGGGTTTTGGAACCGCTTGGGTTGACTTTTGTCGTCACGCGTTGACTTTCGTCGCCGCGTGTTGACTTTTGTCGCAACGCGCTGTTTGGCGTTGACCTAAGGCTACGCGTTGACCGGCGTCCACCTTAGGGTTTTGGAACCGCTTGGGTTGACTTTTGTCGTCACGTGTTGACTTTCGTCGCCACATGTTGACTTTTGTCGCAACGCGCTGTCCGGCGTTGACCTAAGGCTACGCGTTGACCGGTGTCCGCCTTAGGGTTTCAGAACCGCTTGGGTTGACTTTTGTCGCCACGTGTTGACTTTCGTCGCCACGTGTTGACTTTTGTCGCAACGCGCTGTCCGGCGTTGACCTAAGGCTACGCGTTGACCGGCGTCCGCCTTAGGGTTTCAGAACCGCTTGGGTTGACTTTTGTCGTCACGTGTTGACTTTCGTCGCCACGTGTTGACTTCTGTCGCAACGCGCTGTCTGGCGTTGACCTAAGGCTACGCGTTGACCGGCGTCCACCTTAGGGTTTTGGAACCGCTTGGGTTGACTTTTTGTCGCAACGCACCGATTTGGCGTTGACCTAAGGCTACGCGTTGACCGGCGTCCGCCTTAGGGTTTAAAACCGTCGAGAGGTTGAAGTGTGAAGTTCACGTATATCCTCAACCGCCGGCGAAGAGAATGAACATCGGGGGATCGAAAGATCGTTCGGGGGGTCAAAACATCGCGCAGAGGGTCAAAACCCAGGCAAACACCCCTAGGGGGTGTCTCCCCTTTTTGCGGTCCCCCCCTCTTCTTTTGTCATCTTGTACACTTGTCCCACTTGTTTTATGGTCCCCCCCCCTTTAAATTCAAAATTCAAAGAGAAAAATCCCCACCAAAAACCGAAACTCCCCCCCATTTTTCGGTTTTGATCTTCTTCTTCTCCTTCTCAACTTCCTCCATTGATTTGCTCTTGAGAACTCCTTCATCCTTCCAAAAGATTCGGGATTTTGACGGGTACCCATTTGCCGGAATCGCCTCCTCTTCCAAACGAGGGTCTCGACTTCCATTTCCGAGCTCGGAGGAGATTTGGGTAAGATCCCTCTTCAAACCTTCTATTTTCTTGTAAAGATTGCATTTTTTATGCTTGCAATAGATAGGGTTTGTGTATGCAATACGTTCTTGGGGGGTTTTATGCAAAGGCCGAAACTTGTAGGGGCTTATTTGCAAAATTTGTGGGGCTGAAATTTGGGGTTTTCTTGCAAATATGAACTGAAATTTGAGGGACTTGGGTTCATGTTTGTTTCATCAAGAAATGGGGGTGCTTTGTGAAAGAGGATTAAAGAATTGTTTGAGGGGGTTATGTGCAAAACAGCCCACTAAAAATTTCTGGGGGTTTATTTGCAAAGGGGCCACGAATTTGTGGTTGAAATCCCCAAAGTTTAAGCCCCAAACCCTGACTGAATTTTTGGTGAATGTATGTGGATGAAAAACCAAAAAGTTCGTGGAGGGGCTTTTATGTAAAATTAGCCAAATTTTGCAAAAGGGGCTTGTTTGCAAAATTTAACCAGAATTGCGGGGTACCGGGATGTTAAATGATCGAATGTGATGATCACAACCCGGCTCACGCGTGTCCTTGACCTGAACTTGGGCCTTGAACACGGGGGGTATTTTGGGTATTTCACCAAAATTCGCCGCGGAAACAGTTATTGTTTTGCGGGTACGAAATTTGTAGGTTAATTAGACATGAACTATAACATCCTATTTGTTTATAAGATCTCAAGTCCAAGTGCTGAATTTTCCTTTTAAATTTCGTGTATGTATGTTATACCTGATATACTGATCTTTTTGTTGCAGATCTGCGATGTCTTCTCGTCGCGCTCGGCTTTCCAGGAGTCGCTCTCACTCGCAGCACAGCGAAGAGGAGGCTCCCGCTGTATCTTCTTCAGCGGCTTTTTTTTACGGGGGTGAGAATTTTATACTTTCTGTATCCCGGATTGACCTCTCGCGGGTCATGAAGGAAGAACCGATACCCCTCCCGCGGGGGTTAAGGTCTGTATCCCGGATTGACCTCTCGCGGGTCATGAAGGAAGAACCGATACCCCTCCCGCGGGGGTTAAGGTTTCAGACTTGTTTTGCTTTAGCCAATTCAAGTCTTCGGATATATTGGGGCGATCTCGTGTTGTCTTGCACTTTGGAGACCGGTGCATGTTATCACACTATCTACGTGATGATACATACCGTTCCCCTGGTGTAGGACACTCGAGATCGTCTCTCCAATGATCCGTTAAATGATCTCATCTTGTTTTT
>BQKN01064086.1:117434-130268 GCA_022839385.1 Asparagus kiusianus
TTTTTTTTTTTTTTTTTTTTTTTTTTTTTATGAGACAGATTTTCTGACTCTATGCTTTGCGGTTTGCTGCAGTCGAGTTTCCCGGGGGTAGCCTTCCTCACCATGTCCCCACAGGTTGTAGCCAGGAAGTGTTCTCTTCAGCTTCCGCCCGGCAGATCATCGATCCACTTCCGCAGTTCGGCCGAGATCGCTCAGACAATTTCTGTCGCTTGATAAAGGATGGAGGGCGTCACTGTTTACGCCAGCTCATCACCGATGCTCCCCTCACTGCAGATGCTACTTCTACTGAGGCTTTAAAGAAGCCAGATTTTTTATTCGGGGATCACACCGAGGATCCTGCTGCGCTAACTCTTGATGAGGAGCACTGGCTGACCCTTGACGAGGGAGCCTTTCTATATATCCCCTCTATTCCTCGCCAGTATTCTTTTACTAACTTGGAGGGACAGGCTGTGGGGCGACAGATGTCCTGGCCTCTTACCCACACTGCTATCCACGTTCAGTGTGGATACATCTCTCACCATAAGAATCCCGGTTATCTTGGGTATCAATCCGTTTGCGGCCTTCGACCCGGGATCATGGGTCTTGATACTGCACCCCCAGGTGAGGTATCGGCGGCCGCTCTTACTGTGAAGAACCGTCTAGCTCAGCTTGGAAGACAGTTACCTCACCCAGAGTACAGATGTTATGGTTGGGCTTCCTCACTGGCTAAGGGATGGTGGGCTCGCTTGACCAGTTATGTCCTGGGACGCTGGGAGAGAGATTTAAAGAGCAGTGGATTATATACGCCCATACGAGCCACCATGCTCGGACTTCCAGTTAGCTGCCGTCACTTCATGGCGTTGGTCGAGACATATATGCCTGATAGCAACACCTTTTTGACCAGTGGCGGAGAGCTAGGGTTGGCCCTTCATGAGATGCACCAGGTTTCCGGCCTTCTGATGGGGGATTGTCCATATCAGGAATACTTTCCTTCAAGCCAGCAGTTGGAGCGGCTGAAGAAAGATGCTCCAGACATGTATAATACACTCTGGGACCTCACTTGCCACTATTATACCTCCTTGATACAGACTTCTCCCCTGGCGAAGAAGAAGAAGCAAATCAGTTTGAGGCAGTTTGCTCTTTACCTGTTCCCTAATTTGGAGGATGATTCCGGGGAGCCTATGCACGAGTTAGATGTATTGACTCCTGCTGCCATTAATGAGCTGATGGAGAGGGCCGAGGCCCGTTCTTATACTATCACCAGTGCTGAGGGGGCTTTTTCGGCAGGAACCAAATTTCGTTCATTTCTTCGTCGTGCATATAAGCCTATTGAGCCCCGTTCTTTGTTAGCAGGCTACCTTGCTCTTTGGCTGAAGAAGTGTGTCGTTCCGTACCAATCTTCGGACGCTCTACCTCTCGAGGTGCTCTTCCCTGCGGTCCAGCTGGCTTATGGGAGGGAGCTTTCTCTGCTTCCAGCGATGGTTGCGAGTATCCATTGCGGGCTTAGGAGTGTAGTTAGCATCCTTACACAGGTGGGTCCTGAGCCATCAACTGAGCTTATTTGTCCGAAGGTTGAGCTTCCCTACGCTTACTTGATGGCGTGGTTCGTTCTTCACCGTCCGGACTTGATGTCGGCGCCCAGCGCCGTTGATGCTCCCGTCCCTTTCCTACAACTGTTGGAGAGGAGTAGGTGGCTTGGGAAGAAATTTGAAGATGTACAACAAGCACTTCAAGTTCGTCGGAGTTGGGAGCTCTTCAAGTGCTTTCCTCACTTCTCGGGACGTTATGGCGAGGAGATGACTGACATGGAGAAACCTCGAACTAACCGGACTGTTCTTGACGTCGGTTGCTTTCGCTGGTTGGTGAACATCCGTGTCGGGTATCTTGTTCTCCGGGTGAAGAACCGGTGTCACATAGAGCCTTACCTTCCCTGTCGCTTTGCTCGACAGTTTGGCTATGACCAACTATACGTTGGGAACCCGAGCCGGGGTTTACAGGTTAAGGGAGGGCTTGTCGATGGTATACGAGCGTGGCTATGGACCATGGTTGGCTGCACCGGGGCTCAGTTTGCTCTTCCTTCGTATAAGCGCAAGCCGATGATTACCTTCCTCAGCTGCAAGTGGTTCCTTTCGGCTTATGAATCCATAGGTGTAAAGAGCCTTTCGGAGTTAGAGTCCGAGCACTTGGTCCAGGCTGCTATGGCGGCTGCTAGGAGGCAGGGGAAGAGGCCTGCTCAATCTCCTCCTTCAAGCAGAGTTGATGGAGAGCACTTTCCTGCGGATGGCGATGAAGCTTGTGAGGAGGAAATGGGCATAGACACCGACCAAGTAGAACTTGATGCAGGTTTGTCATGCTTCTTGATTCGCCTCTCCTCAACCTTGGTTCGTGAAATAATCCTTGTTGTTTCAGGTGGATCGGCCGACGACCATGAACCTCTCACCTCACGTCGTGCGAAATCCAAGTTTGGTGGACAAACTTCGCACAATCGTCCCGTCGGTTCCCAGAGGGGTGGTCCTTTGAAAAGGAAGAAGGTTGCCTATAGACCTCCTGTTGATCAACGCTCTCATGGAGTAGATTCCGGAGGCTTTGCCGACAGGGAGGAAGGTAACTCTCCGTTACTTTCCATATTTTGACATGATTTACCTTCTGGGATTCATAACCGTACTTTATGTTCCAGGGTTCCTTGAAGAGGGTGAACTTCCATTGCCTCCTGCATCCCCTGGTCCGGATAACATGGATTGCTTCGTGCAGCAGATGTGCGACGCCCTTCATGACGGTTCTCTGGGCATCGATTTGAACATTGATCTTGGGCCAGAGTATGGCATCGAGCCCACCGCTTCTTACTCAGGTATACCTGCACCCGATAATATATCTTTTGATTATAGGGAAAGAGAACTCGACTGAGGGTGAATCCTTTCATGATGTAGGTTTTGAAGACCAGGGGAATGCCTCTGCGCCGAGTTTCTGCGGCCCTGACGTTGGGCTGCTAGTCGATATGCTGGCTGAACAGGCCGCCAGAGGAACTGCGGGACCGCCTTTTACGAGCGATACACTCACAGGTACATCATCAGCCACCAGGACTGATTCTCCTTTGACTACCGACCCTTCCCGTGTTGCAGAAGATGATGGACTTGCAGGTATGCCGATGATCTTATCACCCTGATTCTCTTTATTTGCCTAAATCTCCATTTTGACTAATAAAGAGGTATAACTGTAGGACCAGGCGTTGTGCCTGATGCTGCTGCAGTTTCCGGGGCTGATAGTTTGCCTGAGAGCCATGTCTCTTTGCCACAGCCGAGAGATACGACTGATTTGCCTGCAGGGGTCGATGCACCCTCCATGGCTAATCCTGCTGTTATCTCAGAGTCTGCCGTGCCTCCACCCGAGGGAAATTCCGCCAGTACAGGTATACTTCGAATTTCCTCTCGGGTTTCCTTGTCGTATTTGATAATCTCTTAACTTCCCCATTGTTGTTTGCAGGAGCTCGATCATCTCTACATGAGTATGTTCGCGTCCTTTTGGCTGATACCGATCCTGAGAAAGAGATTTTTCGCGCGGACCTCAACTTCTTCACCGCCTTTTATAATGGCATGATTGAGAAACTTCTTCTCCGAGGATACTGCTTTGACCAGTTCAGGCGTTCCTTTTCTCGCCATATGCTGATGATGAGGGAAGAAGGATACCCAGAGTTGGCTGATTCCTTCACTGCTGATTTTACTGCTCTGGAGTCAGAGGTTCAAGAATTGAGGGATTTGAAGGCTGGCGGAGCTTCTTCTTTTATGTCCTCTCAGATGGAGGATAGAATGACTCAATGGCGTGACTTGAGATCTTCCATTAGCAGCGAGCTCCGTTCACGCGAGCACTCTGTTGCACAGCTGATGGCCAACCTGGCGAAGAAGGACACCAGCAGAGGCGAGTTACTCAGCTCCCTAGATTCCACTCGTGCAGAGATAGCTAGGCTGAAGGAGGCCTTGGGACGTGTTGAAGAGTCTGCTGCTATAATCACCGAGGACTTGGTTGGATTGGAGCGTTCTCGCGAGTGGACGCTCGACAAGCTGGGATCAACACAAGAGGGATTGATGAAGCTGCGAACTGAAGCCGCTGAGGTCTTGAGCAGTTCCGATGATTCTGTTCGAGCTCGCGTGCAGGCAGAGTTCGAGCAGAGTTATATGGACAGGCTTTCCGGTTTAGAGTCTCACATTCTTAGTCGTCAGCTGCCTTCGGGTTGACGAACTTGTTGTTGTATGCTTTTTTCTTGATCTTTTATGAGAGACTCCTTATTTGCTTCTTTTTACATGATGTTTCTTGATATGCCGTGGTATCTTCTTTAATCGGTAAAAGACTAAACCGGCTATACGTGTTAGGTATAGACTTTAGGATTATTGGCCAACCCCCAGCCCTCAACGGGTTTGACTTGCCTTTACCGACTACCGTTTGAATCGGGCTAGCATGCGGATTATCTGAATCCGTTCCGCATGTAACGTTGCGCTAAGAAAATTGCTTCTCTTAGACTTAGTGCTATGATTTTGAATACATAGACTTCGTCTTTCTCACGGGAAAGACTACCCGGCAGCGCGTGTTAGACGCCGACTTCATCCCTGTCTTTTCTGAAAGCAAAGGCAAGGGAAAGGTGAGACTAGAAGTGGGATTTCCACTCCGAGAATCGAAAAGATTCGGATAACCCTAACTGTCGTAAGGTTTGGTTATCGAATCGAAAGGTTCGAACGACCCTAACTGTCGTAAGGTTTGGTCATCGAATCGAAGGTTCAAACGACCCTAACTGTCGTAAGGTTTGGTCATTTGACTCTGAAGAGGAAGAATTTTATATTCTATCTTCAGCAGGAAAGGAAACTCGAGGTGGGATCTCCACCCCCAGGATCCGACAGGTGAAACTAGAAGTGGGATCTCCACTCCGAGAATCGAGAAGATTCGGATAACCCTAACTGTCATAAGGTTTGGTTACTCGAATCAAAAGGTTCAAACGACCCTAACTGTCGTAAGGTTTGGTCATTTGAATTGAAAGCGGACCTCTCGTTCATTGGAGGAATCGAGAGGGGATTTTGGCTTTGGTCCTAACTGTAGTGAGGTTTGACCAAGTGGGGAGTGTGAGAATGATCATAACCGAAAGAAGGTTTGATCACTCGATTTGTGGACCTCTCGTTCTTTGGGCGAATCGAGAGGGGAATTTGGCTTTGGCCCTAACTGTCATAAGGTTTGACCAAACTTGGAATGGTGTGGTGGAGACTATGAGTAGTCAGAAACCACTGAAAGTTCTGCGAGGGGAGAATCAATGATTTAGATCTCATCTCAGCAAAAGAGTGTTTATGAGAGTTAAATTCTGACAAACAAGAATATTCGGAATTCGAATATTGATTTCTTGCTCATCAGCGACCGGGTTATCCCTAAGAATACCCCGATGTGGTATTCTTCCGGGAACTTCCCGGTACCTCAATTCTTCTGAGGATACTAAGGATAGTATCTCTTCAGAAATTTTCCATTTATTGGCATCATGAGCCGGTCATCGTCTTTGGTGACTAGGCGATAGGCGCCGTTCGAGTAAACTGTTTCTACTACGAACGGTCCTTCCCATTTGGGTTCGAATTTGCCTTTCTTCTTGGAGTTAAGGATCATAGGACGCTTCTCGGTTAAGACCAAGTCCCCTTCCTTAAAACTCCTTTGTCGAACTTTTTTGTCGAAGGCTCTAGAAATTCTGGCTTGGTAAAACTCAATATGCTGCTGAGCTTCCAGGCGCTTTTCATCGAGCATCTCGAGTTCTTCGAGGCGCTTCTGATGCTGTTCTTCGGTCGTCATCTGAGTTGCAAGAGCGATCCGAAGAGATGGAATTTGGATTTCCAAAGGGAGAACGGCTTCGCATCCATACACCAATGAGTACGGGGTTGCGCCGGTCGGTGTACGTACCGTAGTACGATAGGCCCATAGAGCCGCGCCGAGCTTATCATCCCAATCCCGCTTGTTATTTCTCACAAGCTTTGACAAGAGCTTTATGATAGTCTTGTTGAAGGCTTCAGCTAACCCGTTTGCTGTGGGATTATAAGCTGTTGACGAGATGTCCTGAATTTTGAACTTTTCGCAGAACCTTATGAAGGCGTTGCTGATAAATTGAGGACCGTTGTCGTGTATGATTCGCCTTGGAACACCATGCCTGTAGATGATATGGTGCTTGATGAATGCAATGACGTTGCTCGTCTTGACTTCTCTGAGTGGGACTGCCTCAGCCCATTTGGAGAAGTAATCAGTGATCGCCAGGATGAACCGGTCACCTTTGACCGACGGAGGATTTATAGGACCAACAATGTCCATTCCCCAGGTCTCAAACGGCCACGACGTAACCGAAGGATGTAGATGTTCCGGAGGCTGGTGCATGTAATTCGCGTGTACCTGACACGCGTGACACTTCCGGGCGTATACAATTGCCTCATGCATCATGGAGGGCCAAAAGTATCCCATTCTCCTGATGCGATCATAAAGCTTGGGACCAGGTTAGTGCGCGCCGCACTCTCCTTCATGTGCCTCTTTAAGCACTTCTTCAGCTTCTTTGGTTGATAGGCAACGTGCCAGCATGCCATCATACCCCCTGCGGTATAGCGTTCGATTCTCTGTATTATAGTAGAATCTTGGAGCTCTTCGTCTGATCGACTCTCTCTCCTTCACGTCTTCTGGCAAGATTCCGTGCAAGACGTAGTCGATGATGGGGAAACGCCAATCTCGAGGTTCGAACTCAGCCTGAGTTGCGTGCACCTCTTGGGCCTCTTCCTCCCTGCCGTCCTCATCGTGAAGCGGCACTAAGAGTTGGTGAGTTCCTACCGTGACAAATTGTTCTGTCCCGGGTGGCTGTGCCAGGGATACAGCTAAAGCTGCTAACGCATCTGCGTAGGTGTTCTGCAACCGCGGCACGTGCTCGATGAAGAATCCTTCAAACGACTCCGCTAATTCCACCGCCATTTTGTGATAAGGAATTAAATCTTGACTTCGGACTTCGTATTCCCCTTGGACTTGTTTGACGATTAGTTGAGAATCGCCAAAAGCTTCGAGGTACTCAACCCCCAGCTCTTTGGCGAAATTGAGTCCTATAATCAGTGCGTTGTACTCTGCCATGTTATTTGAGCACGGCTCAGTTAATGAGTAGGCTCGAGGCATCACATGTTTTCCCGGGGAAACTAAGACCACCCCAACTCCGGAGGAGACCTTAGAACATCCAGGAGTACCTGCGGCATTAGCTGCTCGTGAAGCGCCATCGAAGTACAAACGCCACACCTATTGGTGTGAAGTTGCGTTGACTTCGTGGGTTTCATCGGGTAAATCGTCATATATCTCGGCGGCGTCCGTCGTTGGATTAGATGCCAGGAGATCGCAGATGGCTTGTCCTTTTACTGACTTCTGCTGTTTGAAGTGCAGATCGTATTGGGACAAGAGTAAAGCCCACTTCGCTAATCGCCAGCTCATGGAAGCCGGTTGAGTCATGAATACTCGGACCGGGTTAACTTTGGAGATGACATAGATGGTTTGTCCCACCAAGTAATGCCGCATCTTCTGGATGGCGAACACTAAGGCTAGGCATTCCCTCTCAATCATGGGATATCGAGATTCTGCGCCCACCATGGTTCGGCTTAAGTAGTATACCGCCTGCTCGTGACCGTTATCGTCATCTTGTGCAAGCAATGCACTTAATGAGTGGCTCGTCGCCTTGACATAAATCAAGAACGGTTTGCCCGATTTCGGTGCAACGAGTACGGGAGGTTTCGAGAGATATTCTTTAATGCTCTCGAATGCCTTCTGACAAGCATCGTCCCATACGAATGACACGCCCTTCTTTGTGAGCCTGGAGAATGGTTGGCACTTCCCCGAGAGGTTTGAGATAAACCGACGGATATACGCCAATCGCCCTTGCAGTCCTCTGAGCTCCTTGAGGTTCCTCGGAGGTTGCAATTCATTGATCGCCTTTACTTTGTCTGGATCAATGTGAATACCTTTGGTGGTGACGACGAATCCCAAGAATTTTCCACTAGCCATTCCGAGGAAAGACTTGGTAGGGTTCATCTTCAACTGATGGGCCCGCATCAAATCGAACATGGTCTTCAAGTCTTTGATGTGATCTTTCTTATCACGACTTTTCACGACCAGATCGTCCACGTAGCATTCGACGGTCTTTCGGAGATGTTCCTGAAAGATCTTCGACATAGCTCGCTGATATGTAGCACCTGCATTCTTCAAGCCGAAGGGCATGACTGTGTAGCAGAATACGCCAAGAGGTGTTCGGAACGCGGTGTGCTTTTCATCATCTGGATGCATCTTTATCTGGTTGTAACCAGAGAAACCATCCATAAAGGACATCCTCTCAAACCCACACGTGTTGTCGATGATGACATCCGTGATGGGGAGAGGAAAGTCATCTTTTGGGCAAGCAGCATTGAGATCCCAGAAGTCAATGCATATCCGGATCTTCCCGTTCTTCTTTAGGACCGGAACAATATTGGCAAGCCATTCGGGATGTTGCTCCTCTCGGATAAATCCCGAATCAACGAGCTTTTTGACTTCAGCTTCGATCGCTTCCATCATTTGCGGACGAAACCGTCGTTGTTGTTGCTTGACTAGTTTGACATCCGGTTTAATGTTGAGATGATGTACCGCTATATTTGGATCGAGACCTGGCATGTCTTCATAATTCCAGGCGAACACGTCGATGTACTCCCGGATAAGAGAAATCAATTCTTCCTTCTCTTCAGGTAAGAGGCTATCGCTGATGAATATTGGCTTTGGATTCTCCTCGGTGCCCATATTCACCTGAACGACTGGGTCTTCGGTAGGAGGCTCTCTCTGCTCGAACCGGTCGCCATACTGCATGTTTAAGTGATGAACCCACGGGTCTTCCCATGTCGGCATCTCATCATCTTCTTCTATTGTCGTTGGATCAACCGTGACCATATTCGACATTAACTTCTTAAACACCTCACCAAGACTAGCGTCGGAGTCCCAGCCCGAAGAGTCGGAAGAATATCCCTTCCTAGTCTTGTTAGCAATTTGGTCAATGATTTGCCAGCCACACTCCTCATCCGATGAGACATAGCCTAGACCTCTTTTGTGGCGATAGTAATTATCGGGTTTTCCCTTCGGTACATAGGCCATCCGGGGTGGAACCCGTGGACCTCGACCAAAGAAAAGACCCTCTCCGATCTTGAAGTCATACCCGTGCCTTTCCATCATGTTGCGTGCTTTCGCATCGTATTTGGATAAATGACGGGCTGGTTTGTCATCGTTATCTTCCTCTTTCAAGAAATGGTTGGGTATCGGAGATGCTCTTCCTTTGCCGTAGACGAGCTCCTTTCCACCCCCAATCCCTGCGGGGATGATGAGCGATGTTCCGCAAGGGTCATGTACCTGCTTCTTCGTCAAACAAAATGATTGAAGAGGCATATACAAATCAGGGTTAGTATAGAGTTCGTTAGTGATATCATCAAGACCCGTCGAGTACTCTAAATCATCGTTTATTGATAGTTCTTCGGCAAGTTGCCAATTACAACTATCTTCCGATGATTCATCATCGTCAAGATTGATTACAATGGGTACAATGTCGTTTAAAACAAAACCGCCATCATAATCAAACCCTGGTTCGGTATCAGCTTCATCTCCGCTGTCCGTTCCTTGGGCCGATGGTTCAGTATTGGATTCAGCGCCGTATAAAAGGGAATCGGTGAAATAATTCTCCAATCCCTTGAACGGTTGCTTATCCGCGACCACCGTCTTGACTTCATTATCTGTGCCCACATATTTGAGGCACTGATGCAGAGTTGACGGGACTATAAGGTTACCGTGGATCCAAGGCCGACCCAACAGCAAATTATAGGAAGTTTCCGCGTCAATCACATAGCATGTGACCTCCGACTTCAAATCCCCGATCTGGCACTTAATTCGGATCTTCCCCAAGGGCCTAGACCCGCTGGTGTTGAATCCGTAGATTGTCGTGCCAGTGGACGCTAATTTGCTAGTCGGGATTCCGAGATGATGCATCAATCGGAATGGCATGATGCTCACAGCGGAACCCGGATCGACTTGGATCCGGTTGACAACGCTGGAGCCAATATGCCCGGTGAAGTACAACGGCCTATCATGATTGGAGTTCTTCGTCTGCATGTCTTCTTTGGTGAAAGAGATGCAGGGGAAGTGATGTGCCGCCAGATTGCAATGCTGAGCTGACGACTCCGGTTCTTCAGAAGATGGTTTGATCCGAGTCAAGAAGGCTTCGGAATCACTCAAGGCTTCTTGTAGTGCTTTCCGTGTATCCTTCGACAATCGCAGCAACTCGTATAGAGTTATCCTGGCCGGGATGTTGGCCAATTGCGCCATAATGTCGAAATGGGGCTGAGAGCTTGTATTCCCTGGTTTGTCTCGTCCAATTGGATGATTGAATCGAGACGGCCTCGGGTTCTGAACTTCTTGATGTAGAGGCTCTTTTCCCTTATCCTTTTGCGGGATTTTCTCTGTAACTGCTGGTGTTGGGGGAATTGCTGCAATCCCTAGTTCTGCCAGCGTCTTGGAAGGTGGGGTTTTGGTACCTAACTGCTCGGTGGCATCTGGATACTTGAAGTGATACTCGTTCCCGCTTCGAGTTGCAAAGGCTTCCTGCTCATCCTCAGAAAGTGGGAAGGTTGGAATTTTATCATCATCCACCCCCGGTATAGCAGAGGCCCCATAACAGGATTTGCCCTTCCTCTTCGATTTCTTCTTGTTCTTTGTGGAAGAGGTCCCGGCCCACTGTTCATCTGCGATCAAGTCCGGATGAACCCACAAGATTTCGCCATTTGGGGCTGTGTGTGGCACAAGCCCTTTCTGGCGCTACTGGTGTGGATCATCGTTCACCGTCTTTACCGCCGCTTTGATCACCGACTCGTGTTGGAACCAACTCGAGGGAACAGATCCAAAGCTAATGGACACGGTATTTGCACCCACCTTCTTCTCCTTGGGCTGTTTCATGGTGATGACCCCAACATCGATCAGGGCCTGAATCTTGTCCTTGAGAGCGTAGCACACCTTGGTAGGATGGTGCACCGCTCGGTGGAATGCGCAATATTTTGGATCGTTGACCCTTTTGGCATCTTCTTGATCCTGAATCGGCGGCAGCTTGATCTTGTTGTTCTCCACGAGGTATTTGAAAATACCAGGGATTTCATCCTCTTTGAACGAGTAGACTTTTGGGAACCTCGGCTCTCCAACCTTTTGCTTCTGGGGCTGTTGTTGCCACCTGGGTTGTTGAGGCGCCCTCTGTTGTTGCTGCTGCGGCTGCTGCGGCTGTTGCTGCTGTTGCGGTTGTGCTTGCACTTCAAAGACTTGATTTGCGACTACCGCATTCGCATGCGCCTTCCCTTTACCCTTGGTAAAATTTGGTTGCGGGGCATTGTTGGGTATTTGTCCCCTCTCTGCCTTTTTCCTCTTGAGGAATCGTTCAGCTCGCTCTCCACGCATCTTCAAATCCTTCCAGGTTTTAGATGGCGCCATTCCCATGGCTTCAAGGATATCGAGCGTCAAATTGTTGTGGCAAGTCTCGAGGATGAAATCCTCGCTGACCGGATCCCTGCAATTCATAGCTTTGTTCCGGAATCTTTTCACAAAGTTTTCAACCGTCTCGCCGTTCTTTTGCTTTTCATCGAACAGCGTACCGATTGAAACCTCGGTGTCATCATCAAAGAAGTTTGTTAGGAACATGTCCTCCATGTCATCCCAGCCATTGATACTCCCAGGCTTGAGACGGCGGTACCAATCGAAAGCAGCTCCGCGAAGAGTGCCGACGAATGACCGCACCATGAGGGGCTCATTTCCGGAAATGATTCCTAAATGAGACTTGAAATAGATTAAATGTTGGGTAGGGGAACCCTTCCCATCAAACGGCGTAAAGTTAATTAAATTAAACTTTGCCGGATATGGGATCGATTCCCACTCCCTTGGATATGGGCAGGGTATACCGGATCTTTTTACCTCCTGAGCATTCATCAACGCATTGATCTTGCTCTCCAGGTCTTTCATCTTCCTGTCCTCACTCGTCTCGGTCTTCGAGTGGCTTCTGGGAGAGGGGGCGTGGTCCTCTTTTGCATTATCCTCTGCGGGACCACCCCCAGTGCTGGTGTTGACAGGAGGGATGTTGACATTATCCGCTTCCCGCTCATGCTCCTCTGGGTTACGTTGGCTCGGTTCTCCTTGGTGAACCGTCATTGCCGCGATCTGTTGGTCGTGCATCTCCCTCATTCGCTGCATGGCCATCTCCATTTCAAATTTGAAGCTCTCCTTTTGCTTGGCTAGGGCTTCTTCAAGTATCTTCAACATTTGTTCGGCACTGATCATGAGCGATTCATAAGGTTGGCCCACACTCGAAGTTGTGTCGTCGGATGCGACGGCGGAGCAGGTATCAGAATCAGCATCGGATTCCTCTTCTTCTAGGGAAAGTCCCTTATGTACTCTTGGGTAATTGTTTCGTTTGATGGTTCCCGACCGTAGCCACGTCATGCATCGGGATGCCTCGGCAAGCTGATCCAAGTTGAGACGTGGTGTTGATCCCCCTCTGCCGGTCATGTTGACTGACACTTTCGAGTATTCATCCTCTCGGCGGAGCGGTTTCTTCTTGTGGAAACGCTTCGGCTTGGAGAGTCTCTCGAATACCGAGATTCTTGTTGGGGTCTGAGCACAGCAACACTCGGACAGCACTGCCTTGATAATGTTGGCACACGGGCAGTGGGACTCCTGCATGTACCTCTTTCGAGATTTTTCCACACCCCCAGCCCTGTAGTACAGCTCATCAGCTTGATAGCTGGAGCAACCTACGGAGTGCTGGTGGATGTCCCTCGGTAT